>JAUESO010000167.1:0-119396 GCA_030914385.1 Drosophila antonietae
TTGTCATTTACTTATAATTCTTAAAGAGTTTCCCCATTGTATTAATGTCATATTCTTGCTAAACGCCTAATCTTATCAAGTTCTGAAATTCTATGCTTGTTTAATGATAAGTGTATATAAATATAAATATACATTTATATATGAATCGACACCTCTATAATGCTGAGACAGCATTTGTTTGGATATATTTGTAGCTCAACTATAACTTATTGAGCTTGATTGCTTTAATATATACATTTATATACATATATGAAGTAGTCACGCTTGAAAAATTACGATAATACTTACGATAATAGGCTCATCGCCGTGTTCGCGTTTCGCTGGATCCAAATTCATTTTGGGCACTGCCTGATTGGTGCCATTTAGCCATTCGCTGGCAATTAGATCCGTTTTATATCCCATAGTTTCAGGATATAAATCAGCATGAAAATCGCGATAGGTCTAAAAAGATAAATGTTAAACAATATCACATTTATAGCATATATTTGTTCTCTTACCTTGCGTGGCACCTGGTACATGATGGGTATAACCATGTTGGAGGTTAGCTGAAGCACACGATTAACCTCAGCTTCCATCACTTTGAGTGCACGCTTGGGCACCAGGCAGGCACCTTTGGTTTGTTCGCCGGTATGCCGAAGTCCTTCGATTAGATAGGGATCCTTGTCTGTGATCTCCAGATAGTTGATGGTCGTATCACCCTTGCCGGCCAGGAATAGCATATTCGTATCGGGATCGAACAGCGGCATCAATATGCCGGTCGAGCAGTCCAATTCCAGCGTTTTTTCGGGTGTATTAAAGTTGCGTATATCGCGTATGATCACCTGACGCAAACGGGCCGCATCGAAGCCGGTGGTCAGAATGCGTGACTGATTGCCCAGCCAGACGACACGTGAGTCCTTAATACTCTGATGCGATTCGGCTTGCATTTGTATAGGCGAGCCGGCGGCACGTGGATCAAATATGCGCACACACTTATCCTTGCAGCTGGTGGCCATGACGGTGCCATCCTCTCGCCAGCTGGCCGATTGAATGACCTCCGGATGCTCATTGTTAGCTGAGAGCGAACACACATGTAATTTAGCTTAACTTTCAATTGCCAAAGTTTTGTTCTACTCACAGAAGATTTCCTTTTGGGCCGCAATATCGAAGAGCGCCACACAGCCGGCCGCTGTTGAATACATTAGACCATCGGCTGTGGGATGAAAGCCGACGGTCTCTACGCGACGCTGCTTATGTGAGAAAACAGCCTCCGGATCAGAGAGCGATTGTTCGAGTCCTTTTTCGGGTATGTGCCAGATTTTGACCTGCAAGTGAATATATATATATATATAGGGATAGTTGAGTGAAACAACTTAATCTTCTAGAGATCTCGCACTTACCAGGCAATCCTGCGATGCCGTTGCCAAGAGTCCATCATGAAAGGGTGAGAATTTCAAGTCTGTCACTGTGTCCGTATGGCCATGCAGCAATGGCATTGTCTTGCTTTTGCGTCCACAATCATCGAGCGGCAGGACAGCGACACTGGAGCCGGTATGCTCCCAATTGAAGGCCATGAAGGCAGCGGATGCGGCAATATTGTTGCCATAGGTTTGATAGCTGCCCACGCAAATTTCGCGTACGCAAGCCTCCGCTTTTGGGACAATGGGCGCGGCATTTTTATACTTGGAAGCCTTAAAGCGCCAGGCCATTATGTGTGTCTGTGTGTGTGTGTGTGTGCTGCAGGTGTGCGTGCGCGTATGTATGTGTGTTTGTGTTGATTGCAGTTGGTCTGCTTGATTCACTGCTACCGTTAGCGATGTCTCACTTTTCCAATTCGAGAAGACGAGTTCCGCGCAATTAGCTCGTTGGCTTATTTTTCTCTTGTTTTTTTTTTTTTTTTAATATTATTATTAATTTTCTTTTTCCTCTTTTCAGTTTAAGTTTTTCTGTTGCAATTGCTATTTATTTACTTGTTCGGCTGCGGTCCGCACGGCTAGAATTACAAATATGAAATTCTATTATTATTGTTATGATTATTGTTAAGTTAAGTTATCGCCGGCTACTGGCTGCAATCATGAATCACCCTGTCAGTGCAGCCGGCGATAGCTCAGCGTTTAGCGAGGAGTTGTTGTTGTTGTTTCTTTAACTCATACACACTTTATATACTATATGTATATGTATTTCTATAAGAATTCAATTTTGGTGCTCTACTTATTTGAATTCCATGTTCTGCATTGCCAAATATATATAAAGTTTCACTTAGCGAGCGTTTACTGCATGCTAAACAGGCCATTCTTAGCTTTAAGGTCAACCCCAAAGAGAATTTTAGAGTTTTTCAAGCCAAACTAGCTGGGTTTTGAGCAAAGTCCCCCGACAGCACAACGCACATACATATCAATTGATAAGCTGTTGTGTGATATGATGTTGCTGCCTGATGACTGCCTGGCAGGCACGCCCACACTTGAGTCACATTACTCATACAACATGTCAGATGAGCTACCAACAACAAACAAACAAACAACAACAACAACAACACCAAGCAACAGCCCATACACAGAAACTTGAAGTGCGGCAAGAATGGAAAAATGGAAATGGACAACTTGGACTTGGACTCGTCTGTCTGCTAATGTTGTTGCTGCTGCTGCACTTGGCTATAATTATTGAGGACTTGCACACATATAAGTATATAAATATGTATTTATGTATATGTATGTGTGTGTGTGTTTATTTGTGCGTCTTGTTTATCGCATGAAAAGAGAAAGCACAAAAAAAAAAGTAGCAGCAACAATTGCGTTTGCGTTTGCGTTTGCGACTGCGATGCGAGGAGAATGCCAAATGCCGATTGCCACAGAGATGCCGGATAGGCTTGAAGCATACACAAGCACACACACATACATACATATGTGTGTGCATATATGTCCATATGTGTGTGCGTGTGTGCATGCCTTGTCCTTTTTCCGCTTTAGCTTTCCATGCATACAAATTGTGCTAATCTAGGTGTTGGCCACTTGTAAGCGCCTTTTATAAACACAAGTGCCACGCCTCATAAATAGCACAGACCACAATATATGTATGCATGTGTGTGTGTGTGTGTGTGAATGGATCATTGTTGTTTTTATTTCTACTTTTTTTTTTTTGGTTCGTTAACTATTCCTCATAGATTAAATTGTGCTCGTAGTTCCACTTAAATTCTGATTAAATCTGCAGCAGCTACTAACTAATCGACTTTCCACAATAATAGTTAAAACATGATTCATGCGCAAGTTGAAGACAAAACTTAAACAAGAACTCATTCGAAATTTGCGCATGATTCATGTCTTTGTGAATATTGTGGAATATAATAAACACATAGCTGATATGATCAGAATTCATTATATAAATAAGTAAATAGATATATATTTAAGTATATGTAGCATTATATAGTATATTATCACCATAATTACTTATAATCATATTCATTATAAATATTGCTCTATTATAAACTTTCAGCGCTTTAATTGCAAAATTATAGAAATTATTTCAATTTATTTACTCATTCACAAACAATTATGTTTATTTGTAATTCTAAAAGTCTAAATCTAAAAGATTTTTTCCGTTATATTTGCAATACTTAGTAGAGCACAAGCGTAAAAAAAAAAAAACATTTTAAAGTGAACCTTGTTCAAAATTTACGATAAGGATATAATTCATTTGATTTAAGCAATATGCATATATAATTATGTTGATAATAACTGTTTTTTTTTTTTTCTTTATTTATTAAACATATTTTAATTTGTATTATTTGGTTCTTTTTCTTTGCAGCCTCTTTAATTATGGTCCACTCTAAAGGCGAGACAGTTTGGCTGTCTTTGAGTGTTTGTCGACACACACACACACACACGCACACACACGCACACACTCGCACTCACACTCGGCATTCAAATGGAACTGCAAATGCAAAATGCTATGAAGTTTTGGGGTTCAAATCTGAGCAAGTGCCTCCAAATAGTAGTTGATCGAGCACTTTTCGCTGGTATTTAAACTTTACTTTTTTTTTTTGTTATTTATTTGTAATTTATTTTTTTTTTTTTTTTTATCTTTCAACTTTTTTGTGTCTATTTGCACAGAGCCGCAACTAGCGGTTAATTTCAAGTGCAGCCAGCGGGGCTAGCAATGTACAACAACATCAACAATAACAGGCAGACGGCAACTGAAGCTAAATGTATTGACAAACGCCGCAATAGCAGCAACAACAACAACAACAACAATAACGAGAAGAAGTATCAGCAGAAGAGACACAGTTGCGCTCACTTGACGACGCGTGCGCAAATTCAACTGGTTCGTTAGAAAGCGGCAAAACAAATGACCATCATTGGCTGTTGACGTTGCCAGCCTGCTGGACTGGATAGCTAGCTGGCTGGCTGCTGTTGGTGGTGCAGATGATGGTGGTGGCAGGGTGGCGGTGGTGCAGCCAGCCACCAGGTAATCGGGTCAAGTGATTTAGAAAAATATAGAAAAAGAAAACTGCGCGCAACTGAGCGGAAATTGGGTGGCAGCAGCGGCGATGGCGACGGACATTGGCGAATAAGGGAATTGGAAAAGAAGCAGAAACAAGTGCACAGAGTGCACAATGCAACCTGCAGGAGAGCAACATCAGCAGCAGCAGACAGCGGGAGACAACATCAGAAGCAGCAGCATCCGTGCTGCAGCTGAGAGAGGGAGAGAGAGTGACTGCTAACGAGTGAGCGCGACAGAGTGAAGCTGCGCGCCTATGTGTGTGTGTGTGCGTCTGGGGGTCTCTCTCGATGGCTACACAGTGTGTTTGTGTATGTGTGAGTGTGTGTGGGTGTGCATAAGTGAGCGGGTGCAACCGTAAGAAACTTTGTTGGGGGTGGGTGGCAACACCGGCACCGGTAAGCCGGCAACGCTTTGAGCTACTGTTTTACTGTTTTTCCTCTTCTTCCTTCAATGCTGCTTTCCACCACTACACAAAACACAAGCAGTTAGAGGCAGAGAGCTATATAGTAAGCTGGATTGAGAGCAAGGAGAGAAGGCGGGCGGGGTGTAAGGCACAAGTGGCCTCCTGGTGGTGGTTCCGTTACGTGTTTGTTGTTGCATATGCATTTATTGACATTTTTCTTACTGCGTTTGTCATGCACTTAATACTTGTTACTATTTTTCTCTTTTGTATGTACTAAGCCCACTGCGTGCAATTAATTAGGTGTTGTTTATGCACGGAACAAAAAAAAAAAAACAGAAAACACAAAACGGATGTGAATGTAAAAGGAGCCGCTGCTTCTGGTTTTCCACTGGCTTGTTTGTTGTTGCTGTTGTGCTCAGCCGGCACACACCCTTTTTAGCACTGGCGCCGCTGGGAGAGACACTACAACTACAAAAACAAGGAGGAGGAACAAGAACAGCGCAGCCGACGCTGCGTTCTGGGCAAACAAAGGAGCAGTTTTACACTCGATTCATACACACACACACACACACACTCATACTCGCACGTACATTCATACACGCTCGCGCTCGCACACACACACACACACACACATACAGGAAACATGCAAAAATTGAAATATTGCACACACAGACACACTTACGCAGGGTGGACAATAATTGAACAATGCAATTGTAATTGCAATAACAAAATAAATCACAGCACATTTAACACTTAAACACTCACAGTTAATTTTGGCACGCCCTTCTGACCAATATCCCGCAACTGCACAATTTCTTGTAATTTTTGTATAAAAAATGTTGCATCGGCTTTTTTCGGTGCTGTATTGCCCGCTGTTTAACACAGACATCGATGAGTCGATGTTATTTTTATTATGTGCATCGCTTTATCGACTTCTTGTCGATTACCGATTCACAAGTGGTGAGTTCACACATCAAGTCGTGACACGATGGATGATGGCGCGAAATTGTTCTAGACTTAGAAGCTATGGAACACAATACTTTAATTTAGTTCCTGTTCCGAATGTTAAGTTTTTAAGTTATATTTTTCCGAAATTCATATTTGTTGCTTCCAAATGTGTTCCACAATGTAAAAATGTAATCGGTTTCAGCAAGCTCATCGATAATTTTTGAACGATAAGTGACAGAACATTCTCACCTACTACTTAATGTGAGTTTCTCATTTGAATGTTTTTTTAAATTCCAAATTAAACAATGTGGGGGAAATTATTTCTGTGGTTAGTATCATATTGTTTATTGAACAAAGTACTAAAAATCTGATCTGCAGTGTGACCGTATGGATTATGAACATTTATGCTACCATAGCGATAGTGTCCGCCCTTCCCCGTCATAGGGCTACATCATAATAGTGACTGAGATGCCCTGGTAACAGTGTATCGATAGTAACGTAACGATAGTGCCATCGATTGCTTGCTGCTCTAACTGCTGCAGCGAACTGTATTATTTTTTTTTTGTTATTTATTAAATGAAGTTGAATTAAGTTGATTGCATTGCAATGCTCTTGTTAATGTACAACCTGAACGCGTCCCAGCGCAATTACGCATTGTGATAACGTGAAAGTAACCGTAAGACGCGGGCGCTTGTGCTTTGCGGGTGTGCGTGTGTGTGCCAAGTGTATGTGTGTTTGTAATTCAGCGTATGTGTATGTGTGCGTATGCGTATAATTTCGGTGTGCGGCTGCAGAAGGCAACGACACGGCGCGCCGCTGGCCAGGCCCAGCACCAGGAGCAGCAGCAGCAGAAGCGGCATCAACAAAATAAAACAAAACAAAATCAATGCTGTCAACAGCTAAGGAAAACAAAATGAGCCTCTTGCACAAAATAGGTGAGTAAAAGAAAAGAAAAAAAAGAAAACACAAAACGAGATAAGGAAATATTTATGATTGCCTTAAGTTTTTGTTATTCCCATTCCCAACACCTGCAACAACAGATTAACTTTATTTATATATACATGTGTGTATATATACATAGCCTGGCGGCAAGAGCAACATATGTATGTATGTGTATAAGCACACATGTGAATGTATATGTGTGAGTGTGTGTGTGTGTGTGTGTGTGTGTGTGCATGCTGCTGAGCTCGTTAATTCCTGCAAATGATTCACAATAAGCACGCACAATAACAACAACAGTTAGACAAAAGCTAAAATCCTGTTTCTTAATTCCCGTTGACTTTTTGCCCACCCACACTCGCACACACACGCACATATTAACGTCTTCGTTGGCCCAAAATGTGCATTCGGTTTATGCCGTTGGTTTATCAACAAGTCTATTTTTAGTGCCTGTGCCTCGCAAAGTGTTAAGACTGAAGTAGCCCACGAAATATGTATGTACATACATACATATGTATGTATGTTTAGCTGTATGCGTACATCCGCATCTGTATGTGAGTGATATATGCACATACATACATATGTATGTGTATGCAACGGAACACGCCCAGCAGCATAAGCCGCCTGTTGGCTTCTGACGCCACCGCCGCCCACCTCCAACAACTCCTTGGGCTGCATTTTATTTTAATACTTCTTCCATTTTTCTCAGTTCTTTTTACTTCCCTCCGTCTCGCTCTCACCCCACTGCGCCCCCTTGCGCACTTGCTTTCTATGACGTGCGTTTAGCTGCCCATTCGAATTCACTGGAAGGATATTAAAGAACTTGATTCACAGAATCAAGTTGCAATTGCAAAAGTGCATGTGAAAGTTAAATTTCTAGTTACGGCTAACGGCGAGCTTCTGAAACCGTTAGGTAATTGAGCAAACCCGAACAGTTTAACCGTTTAACAGTTCATTTTTGGGCAAGTTTTGACCTGGGTCAATTACATCTAATTGGCAATTCGTATTGGAGATGTGCACACATGAGCGCTGTGCGTGACACGAAAAATTCGAATTTCACGCAAATTCAAAGAAAATATTAGAAACAATTTTTTAAATGGAAATTTGAAATTAAAATGTTATAGATAGAAATGGATAGATAATTTATGAATTATATATATATTTTGTTACATTAAAAATGAAGTAGATAATTGAAGATAATATTGCGTATGTACATACATACCTTGTACTTATTTAAACACGTACATACATGTGCGTGCATATACATATATTTGTATATATGTATGTATTTGTATAGGTGTTTGTCATGTGTATGTCAAGCTCAAACTCGCGCTCATCTCTAATGCAAATATTCAATGAGCCGGCAACGTGTACCTCGTCCGGTATGAGTTGAAGGTCACGCACAGCTGCCCAGCTAATGTTGCCAGATTATTTACACAAATTGCGAGCGGCCAAGGCAAACAAATTTACATGCTTTAATGTTATATCAAAAGCTTATCAGTTAAGTGATAAAAGCGCGATAGGACAAGCCAACCCACCCAGCTACCAGCCCACTCAGCTACCCATCATACCAACGCCCACACAGCAACAACTGTCCAAAATGTCCAAGGTCATTAGGGATATTCCGGCTGCAGCTACAAAAAAAAAATGAAAAGGCCAATTGTTGATAGCTAACGACCCGCCGGCCGCCCCCTTCAAGTTGAGCCTAGCATGCGCTCAAAATAGAAACAAAAAAGCTTTTCAACTCTACCAGCAATTACCATTAATCAAGTCACAAAGTTATCGATAGATAAGCAACATCTTATAAACACATACACACACATATATATATATATATATGTTTATATATATGTTATATATACATATATTTATATTCAGAGGGATACGCACACACATAGAATATAGCTCCAGCTCCAAACCTCCCTTGCAGGACGGTTTGTTGCCGCTTGCCTGGGTAAGTTAACTGTAAGTAAGCTTTCATACTTTTCGGGCTTTCGACTTTCGGCCTTCGAGCTTTTGGCCGAGTCAGTTTTTGCGCGCATTTCTCCCTTTTTATTGTTTGTTGTCCGTGCAAAGTCTCAGACGTTAGCAGCCGTCGCAGCGCGCGGCTTGCAAAAAGTAAGTAGTTTACTTTATTCTACCATTTTTTTTTTATTATTATTTTTGTTTTTGATTTGATAAGAACCTCTGTTTGATAATGTGGGGCAACAAAGGCAAAGACAAACCAGCCATGAGCATTAAGTGAGCAAAATGTTAAGCGCAGATCAATACGCTGCTCGCCAGCCAGTGTTAACAAGTGCTAAATATAGCCTATGTGCCTCTTGTGCCCTTTGCTTCGAAATGACTTCGCAACGGCTTCGAAAACTGTATGTGACTTACAAGAAATAGTAAGATTTTCCATAATATTGATATGTGTTCAGTAGTGTGCGTAACTTGATCTTGCAAACTGAATAAGCTTTGATGCGATTATAGCTAAATATAAACATTTAACTGTAAAGTATTTCATAGGATCAAGAAACAAAACTTGTTCAAAAGAACATGAAAAATAATCTAAACAAACTTCTAGTGTTGCAAAGTGTGTGTTGATAATCAGTAGAATTTGAAAACAGTTGCTCACTCAATGGATCAATTGCATTTATATGCCTTACAAATTCTAGGTATAGGGTATCTGAACAGCAGGCATAACATAACAGCAGCTATGGACTAATTTCAAAGGAAATTCAGCATAAGCAAAACTCTTCTAATATTACAAATTGCATTGTTACGATCTTTACGATCTTGAGGCTCAAGCCATATGCCTTATATGTTTTCTGAGTACAGGGTATGCCAGACAACAACAGCTACTGCAGTAGAGACAACAAAGACAACACACACGCATAGGGCAAAAGAGAGCAGTTCATTGAAAGTGCAAATGTTTTTTGTTGTTGTTGTTGTTGTTGTTGTTGCTGCTCAGCGGGCCGTATGGCCGCCCATTGGCCGCGCGATTAGATTGTAAAAAAGCGGCAGCGACAGCGACGGCAGCAGCGACGGCAGCGTTGACTGGCGCTCACTCACTTAAAACGCTCGCAGCTCCAACGCTCGCTCTGCTGCTCAGTTAGTAAACAGACTGACAGACAGTCAGTCAAGTCAATTCAAGTTAGACTCACGCGAAATACATATATTTACTAAACTATACACTAAAAAAAAAAAAAAAGAAGCAAGAAGAAGCAGATAAAAAATAAATAAAATAAAAAATAGCTGTAGAAAAATTAAAATAAAGTAAACGCGCACTCAACCTCGCCCGTCGCCGTTCATGATGATATCATTCGATTGTAGTTAGGGGTAGGGTAACGAACACCCGGTGCGCCACTGCGCTCAGATCAGATCTGATCCTCCATCAGATGTCACATCAATTGCTGCTGTGTGATTTGCGTGTGATTCTAGCTCTTCTTCATCTCGTTTAGCCGCTTGCTTTTTTTTTTTTTTTGTTTCTTTTTTGTTCTCTTTTGGGAATGTAAGTGATTAAGTGAGTGAATGTAAAGTGAATTAGTTCCGATATACGATTCACAAGTCGTTCCAGTGTTGTGCAAAGTGCAAGAAATACGTTTTTTATTGTTTGGTATCTGTTATTGTTTACGTTTGGATCGTGCACGATGCGCGTTCTAAACACCGAGCTGCGCTTGCGCTTTCAAAGGCGCAAGCCGCGTCCGTTCAATCGTGCTGCCAGCGCAGATGATGCGACGCCAGTGGCAGAGGCAGAGGCAGCGTATGAGCAGCGAACTAACGGAACTGTCAGCATGAGTATGTATCAATATATGAAGGAATGTGCGTATGTATGTATGTGTGAGGGAGTGCGTGTGTGTATGTGTATATGGGCGTTAATTGATAAGTTGGAATAACTTTGACCTTGACGGCTGCGGATCGATAAGTGTGCTCATAGATAAGAGCGTAATTATTGCGTACGATAGATGTAGAATTGCATTTAATTTGAAATGTTTTATTAATGAATTAACTAGTTAAAATACTTAAAATTAAGTGGATGGTGGTAAGATGATATATAAATAAAACGAATGTTTATTTGATTTGAATGATTATAAATGAGATAAAATGAAAGTAGTAATAGCAAAAGCAAATTCTATTAACTCAATTATCGATAAAATCTAATCGATAATATTTTGTTAATATCTTCTAATCTTCTACATTTATCACAATTTATAGTAAAATAGGCAATCAGAACTTTTAAATGTATTGTATATGAAATGTAGGCAACTTTTTTTTTTTTTTGCCAATCACCGCATCAATCATATATCGATATATGTACACGTTCTGCCCTCAACAATATTTTGCTATTCCCCTAATGCTAGAGAGCATGAGATAGTAGATACATTGCATTAGCATTCCACAAGTATTTGCTATCGGAATTGTCGCTGTGGTGGGTGGGGCGTAGGGCGGACTCGCTCAATTGATCAATTTGTTTTGCACTCACAGCTGAATGGGCAGGGCAAACTTTTGTGATAATCGGCTCAATCGGCTGGAAGTGGAACCGGATGCTGTCTCAATAAAAAGTTATAACAATTGGCAATTGGCAATTGGTAATTGTGTATGTATTTATGGGTATGTGAATGATTGTGCGGTTTGTTATCGATAAGAGAGAAAGTTTAAAGGAAACTATTTGGAAATAAATGTTTATGCATTAGAAGTTTATATGGGACAGCTAATTATATAGGTAAATTCTGAATGAAAGGAAATTTTCTTGTCAATATCATTTTCAATTGAAATGCATAGCACTTGACAATTCACATGTTATCGATAACGATAGCCAAGTATATTGAAATGAAATTCAAATTGTCTCCAATTTATTATACATTAAAAATGCGTAGATCAGATCGATCTTTAGGCTGGTTAAAGTTAAAGAGTTTTCTTTGATTCTCAATTCAAAAAAATGTAACAGTTCGATTATCGATAACATTCGCTGCTTTCACTGCGCTTTCTAATGCGGCCTGGCTCATAAATATTTATGTACATAACTAGTATATTGTATTATCAAAGATCTTGACAAATCATTTTGATGCGTTTGTCATTCAGCATCATTCATTCACTCATTCACTCACTCACTCACTCACTTACTTATTCATGCGTTCATTCAATCGAATTTTTTTTGGCAAATATTGATGATGGCAAAGTGCAAAAGCTGCTGTTGACACTCAACAATTACAATCCATTTAAAAGCAATAACAAAGCCGTCTGGCCAGGCAAGCCGATTCAAAAACGAAAGAAGAAAACATATAGAGTATTGGCCAACTACAAAGCGCACAACGAATCAATTCTCTTAACGTCTTTCATTGCCTATTCGATTCATAATTGAGTGCTGCTATAGTTAGAAATGAAATATAATAGACTTTTGGTTTTTGCTATCACCTAACGCTAAAGTAAGAGTGAGAGTGCTATTGCTGAGGAGTGGTCAACTATAGGATACCCTGTATGTATTCAACTATTCAACTTATCTCTATGTATTATGGTAGAGTTTTAGATCTACAGAAGTAAGAGTGAGAGTACTTTTGCAGGAAATGTCTGACAAATAGGGGACAAATGAAGTGACAGCCATACAATATCTAATGCATTGTTCATATTTCGCATCTGCCCTTTCGTTTTCGTTAGCTCAACTATTTTGCACTTTAGCTGAGAGAGTGCGGCTTGCAGTTCCAATTTGTAAGACAATATCGAGGTATTCCTTTGTTATTTCTGGATAGACTAACGAACAGTGCTCTTCCTTGACAGATGCTAGTCTCGTGTTACTCTCTGTATCATTTTCAATTTTCGTCATGTTGAATGATGAAAATGCTCGAAATAAAACTTGTTCCTGGCAAACTTCAATGTTAACTACATTTTGCTGCACCGACTGTACCTTTAAGTACAGACAAATATTAATTCACTATTTTCATTCAATACTTGGAAATTAAGGCACTAAGCTAAGTTTTTCAATTTGTATAATCAGCCAGGAAAAATTTATTAAATTTACCCAGAAGCAAAATGAAATTCTGCTACAATTCGTTTGAAATGTGAAAACACAAGTTTTTGCATTTATTTTCGAATTTTCCTAGTTCAACAAAAGCTAATGTTACTCATAGAAGCACATGTGTGTGTACTTACATACATATATGTATATATATGTATGTATATAAAATTAAATATATATATTCTGAATGTCCTTTCAACTCGTATCTCTCATCATTCTTACTTTTCGTGTATTGCGCATGCAATTTATTTGATGAGAGTTTTCATTTCATTCAATTCATACAAACATTCACATACATATACTATAAATAGAGAGGTAGAGAGAGAGAGAGAGAGTTTTATATTTGTTAAATGAATTTTGTGTTTTGTATGCAACTTGCATGCATTTGAGGATATTACCTTGACAATAAAATGGAAATTCAGCGAAAAGCATAGAGCGCTTTCAAATGTTCACTAAAGCAACTTCTAAGCGCCAGTAATAATGCCAAAAGGAAATATGATTTTGTGAAAATCAATGCTCGATTTCCTAGAATAATGCCGTTGCCATATCCCATTGAGCTTCACTATTTGGCCTTTTCAATCCATAATGTTAAAGTTGAACAAATTATTGGCCTTAACCTGGAAGCTTTGAATTGAAGTTTAGCTTAGAATCGAAATTTATACTAATTTATATTAGTATTTTAGTATTTTAAATCAATTTATCTTCACAATTCATATATAGATTAGGGATATTCCTCAACAATGTCTGCTCAATAAGTAATCTGCGCTAATCTTGCAGCATTCGAACGTATTGAATGAATATAGATAAACAAAGAATAATAAAAAGAAGCACAAGAAAGAAATGTGATATTCGCATTAAATGATTGTGGTATCGAGAACCCAGTGAAATCTGAATAACTATGCTATATGAATAAACTATATATATGTATATATAACATTACTAAGGTGTTCGCTTGGTCACGTATGGCACGGCGCTTTCCCTGCTCTGTTGTCAACTTGTTGATTGTGGGCAGGGGCGGCGCGGCGTAGCTCGTCTTAGTCTCTTGAGTTGACTTGACTTGCTTTATGCATTCATATATTATTATTATTATTATTTTGTTTTTGTTTATTATTTTTTCTTTTTTTTTTTCTCTTTTACTTTTGGTTTATGCATTTCACTTACATTCATTCAGCACTTTTGCTTTCCTATAGATTTCCATTTCATGTCTTGAGCTCTAAACGGCGACCAAACCAACTATGTCATAATTGTTGTTGGCTCACCTGTTGCCCACCTCGCTGTGCCTGAGCGCTTTTCATGTACTCGCATACCTCAAAGGTATACACTATATTATATATGTATATGTATATGTCCATGTCTGTGCTCATATATTTTGGCTTGTCCATTGTCTGAGTTGTGTGTTTGGCTTTCTTCTGGGCAGTCGACAAGGCGTTAAGTTTTCTTTTGCAACACCAAAAAAATAACAACAACCAAAAAAAAAAAAGCCAACAACAACAACAACAACTTTCATTCTTCTTTGGCTTGTAGTAAAAACATGTTAAGCCCTTTGGCAAAAGGCAAATATATTAGACACTGCATGGGCATACCCTGTACTTCTTTTTGTCATCTGCACAGATAGATTGCTTATCGGGTATATATGCTGTGCGCATGCCTTTCCCTTTTCGAATCAGATTTTTGGGTAGAGTATATGAAAGGAACAAAGCTGCTACATAACTAGTTCAGTGCTTATCATACTATGATAATGACATTGATAATGAGAGTAATGATGGCAATGACAATAATAATGAAAATGATAATGATAATGTTAATGAAAATGACAATGATAATGATAATGGTAATGGTAATCGTAATGATAATAATAATGACAATAATGTCAATGTCAATGAGAATGACAATGACAATGACACCAATAATGAAAATGATAATGATAATGACAATGACAATGACACTGATAATGATAATGACAATGACATTGATAATGACAATGACAATGATAATGACAGTGGCAATAATAATGATAACGACAAGAATAATGCCAATGACAATGACACTGATAATGATAATGATAATGACAATGACATTGATAATGATAATGACAATAATGACATATAATGTTAATAAGAATCGCCAACACATAAGTCGTCCCCTCTTACAGGTGGGTCAAACTGCTCACCGACTTAAAGACTCTTCATTCTTAAAGACTCTTCATTCTTGGACTTAACCTCACCTTAAAACCGGGCGTTAACCCGTATTAATCTTCAAGGTGAAGTTCAATAAAAAGTGCCACTGATCGGGCTGCCTTATGCACTTCATATGATAATATGAATGTTGATTAGATAAATGTTAATTATGATGGTGTTGATGATAAAGAAAATGATTCAGATACATGGAATCATACATATGTTGATGATACTGCTCATCTTGATGATGATTATGACAGTAATGCTAACGGAAATGCTGAAATTGACAATTAGAATTTGCGTTGGGCTTGCTCAGCCATGGCTAATGAGCAGTTAATTTATGGGAGTTTTGACTTCTATAATGGCCATTCCATTTTTGTATAGCTTAGTCATGTTTATTGAGAACCATTTCGGGACAAGAAACTAAATTTGAAGAAACGAAAGGAAATCAAAATCAAACCAAAAGACCAGAGTCTTACGTCAATAGAAACCAAAATGATGACAGTTTTTGATGTATATTCAATAATGCGCTCATGCAAATCGAGCACAGACCACTGTGCAGCTCTGATAAGGTATGCTGGTAGGGTATACTGGGTTGTGGGTGGGATTGGTGGTGGGAAGATTGCGTAGGCGGCGCGATGTTTGTTTTAGTTTGTTTGGTTGTTTAAATTGATGACGGTCACAATCGTAATATACAACATAGCTTAGAGCGACGACGTCATAGCTGTTGCTGCTGTTGCCGTTGCCATTGTCGTTGTCGTTATCGTTGTTGTGGGTGACGTGCAACCCGTCAAGAGATACACCCGCACAAGCTTACGCAGAGACAGAGATAGAGAGAGACAAACACACTCGCATACACTCACACTTGTTCGGGCTGTCATTAAATTCTCTGTAGGCCTCTCTTTATAGCCAGTTCATAAGCGAAATGTTTGCGTAGGGTACATGAGTTTGTTTGCTAGTAAGGCAGCAAAATAAAAAAAATATAGTTTATAATAAATTATCGATAAATTTGACAAACTTAACACAAAAAGAAGAAAACGATAGAAAAGGTAAAGCTAGTTTCTTATTTTCTTTGCATTATATTGCTAACTGTTTACAGGGTATCCGGTGGACGTCTATATGCTGTTGATTTGGCTTTTAGCTTCGTTTCTTTTTTTTTTTTTTTTGTGTCATTTTTTATATCTCCTATATAGGCTCTCTTGGCCTAGGCTCTGAATTTGTAGTTTCGTTTTCGTTTGCGTTCCGAGTTCTTTTCGACTTTTGCTTCTTCTATACATTCTTGTTGTTGTTGTCGTTGTGGTTATTTCGCTGCTCATATATAGCGCATTATTAATTATGAAGCGGGCTAGTGCTCAAAAGTTTTCTAACCGTTGCCCGGTAAACGTCGCGTAAGAAGCGCCGCAGTCTTAAAAACCAACTAAATTAGTGCTCGAAAATATACCAAAAATATACCAAAAAAAAAAAAGAACAACAGAAAAATTTCCCTAAAAAAATTTCCCCCCAAAAAAAGTGAAAAGAAATAGAACAAGATTTGTTGCAATTGAACTTGTTTATTTTTTTTTTATCGTTTGTTGCTCAGATATATATAATTTGAGTGCTGTTACGTAGTGCAAGCTGAAGAACAAGAAGAAGACAAAGAAGTGAAAGAAGCAGAGGCAAAAGTGCTGACAAACACCGAAATTGCGAAGTATGAATAAGTATATTGAATTCAACAATATTTATTTATTTTAAATGCATGCAGTATGCATGATTAAAGCACAGAGAGAGAGAGAGAGAGAGGAGAGAAAGAGAGCGGGGAGAATGAGAGGGTGCGAGCGAGAGGGCGGCATAGGGTGTGTGGCAATTGTGTGAATTGAATGCCTGCATGATGACCGCACCTGCGATGACGTCATGCTCCATGTATGTTTGTATGGCACAGGGTCAAATTAAGCCCTAAAACATGCCATGTGTATGTGTGCGTGTGTGTGTGTGCAGCATGAGAACGTGTCATGATCAATGAACTGTTACGACCCAAGTCAAAAAGTTGTGTCAGTTTTTTTTTTCCGTTTTCTTCTGCTCACTCTGCTGCACTCTTCACACTTGTCTCCTCCACTATTTCGTTTTCTTTCAGCGTTTTGTTTGTCGTGCTGTTTTGTTATTGTTGTTTCTGCTTCTTCTTCTGCTTTTGCTTTGTCTTTTTTTTTTTTTTTTTTTTTTTTTTTTTTTTTTGGCGTCAACAACAGAGATTATGTCATATTTGATGTAGTTGATGTAGTTGCGTTTTATTCCACGTAACATGGCCGTGCATTGGGGCGTATACGTGACGCACTAAAGTGAATGCAATGGAATGTGTTTCTATGCCAAATGTAATAGTTTCTTGTATAGGGAAATGAAATTAAAGAGAAAATCTAAAAATATTTCAGATCAAATCTATGGAATTGCGTAAAGAATTATATATGTATATGAAATTGGAATTTATAGCATACTTTAAGGCCTATCCAAACGCTGGAAATATCCTGATAGATCTCTTTGGTTTATATTAGATTTACTCCTATAAAAAAAATAAATAAATCTGTACAAATAATAATAAAAATATAGTATATATTATATATTTAATAGATATAAATTTAACTCTTTAAAAAAAATTTTAAAAAATTAAATTAATATATTAAAAAATTAATTTAAAAAATTAAAGAAATCTGAATATAAATACATACTCGTATATAATTTCTTCATACGACATCATCTATAACATTAGAAACTTCTTCTAAACTGAAAGTTCTGCGTTTTCAGCACTTTTTGCTTTACACTAAAGGGTATCTCTTGGCTGGTCACCTGCGTGCATTTGGTTTTATTGTTATTTTTTAACTGCTTTGCGCATTGTTGGAAATAGCGTTGATTATGACTGATTGTTGATCGTGAATCGCGCTGTTGGCGGTTAGAAAGCATAACACATAACTCTCATACACACACACTCACGCAGCTAAAATTCCGCAAATTCCACAGCTGGCCGCTGGACAAAGCGTGTGGGCCTTTGTTTAGATGACGCTCTCTCTCTCTCTTGCCCTCTCTCTTTGAGTGAGCGCAACTATTGTTTTGTTTTCATTTAATAGGCAATCTTCCGCGCGCTCTCTCACTCGCTCTTCTCTCTCCCACTCCCTCTCTCTTGTCTCCCACTCTTTAGCTCCATCTTCTCTCTGACTCTCATTTCTCCCACTCTCTCTCTCTCTCTGTCTCTCCATCAATCAAACTGGTTACAGCTGAACAGTTCGATCAATCGATCGATCGATCAGTCAGTCGGCCGACTTAGCTGTTGTCCACTTTAGCTGCATGCCATTTGCAAATATTGGTCAACTACTTTGCATAGGAGACACTAAACTAACAACAATAACAACAAGATAATGATGATCATCGCACAACTCGATTATGATCGAGTCGGCTTGCGTTGGGTGTGTGTGTGTTTGTATGTGTGTCAAATTGTGCCGAAACAGGAATCTATAATCTCTCACCTGTTTAATGCCACCCAACTGGTTGAACCCGTTGCTGATCCAATTTCCAATGCCTCAAATTGATGCCAAAACGGTTCTGGTTACGAATAAACATATATATGTATATAATTTTATAGATAACTATGTATGTATAATTTGTTTGAAACTCGATTTTGTGATTAATGATCGCCACAAATTGAATTTTTGGAAATTGGAATTTATTGTGAACTATAGAGGTGTGGAAATACTCTATTTAGGTTTCTGGGCTCTTCTTTCCAAATACTCTATTTATTGATTATTGATCGTATTATGATTTATATCAGATATCGATCATCGATTGATAGTATTTGAAATCTTATAACTTCATTGGTATATTCCTAGCAAATGTGTAAATAAATTGTGTTGTAACTATTACATAATGTATTTCGATTAAGATCAAGAATATATATATCAGTTTTTCATAAGAAACCTAGATATTCTATATTAATGTATGATCTTAGCAAAAATCTTAGATACGTCAACTCCAGTCCATGCTATTATAGAAGTCAGCAAGTACTTAGATAATTTCATTTTTGATTCATATGCTCGTTTAAGAGGAGAAAAGAGTATATAGGTTTTATGCATTGAGATCTTGAAATTAGAAATGTACTACAATATATTAATCGATACAATATTATATACTATATCGTCCTATGTGTTAAAATCTTTCTGATGTGTCCTCTAGAATCGAGGAAAATAAGATTAATTAGAAACGATATTCCTTAAGATGCTAGAGATTTGATGTTTGGAATATAATTTCGTAAGACCAAAATAATATATAGTAGATATATATACGCCTCTGGAGGGCATAGCCAATAGGTTAACATTGTATCTCCCACAGTTTATATTAGAGAGATTTACGTTGAATTATTGTTTAAAAAAAAGTCCATGTTGATCAAAAAGTTTATTTGAGAGACAGGTCTATGAATAGAACACGTATTACTCATTTATATAAACAGCAAAATGATTTTCCTTGGAAGTTGAAATGAATCCAATATGATTATTCACTTTATGAGTATGAAGTAAACTGTGTGCAGAGCTAAACTCAAATAAATGAATATACATCGATATGAATGTATGGATATATAATTATATTTTAATTTTATTCATATAATATCATTATATTATTCAAATATACCTTAAACTATTGCAAACTATGTCCAAGCTTAGGAATTCCTAGGGTATCTACTTAGTTCGATCATAATCATATTTTGTTTATTTATTATTCAAATTGATTGAATAGCTGAAAATAAATAAAAACTCCGTTAAACTCGAGCATAAAGCAGTTACGCCGCTTTATTTTCACTTTTCTTCAATTTCAATTGGGGTTTTTTTTTTTTTTTTTCTGTGGGCTTTATGTAGGTAGTAGTGGGTAGTATGTCGACTATAAGCTGGCTCCCAGCATCTTTGCCTTTTGTTATGTTTGTGTTCAGCTTCCACAAAACGATTTCAAGGCGAGTCACGATTGCAAATTGAAGAAAAACTCCAAGCCGGGCCTCAGGGCCAACGAACAGAGAAAGAAAAACAGAAAACAAAAATAATAATCTATAATATGGAAGCCAAGTGTAGGAAGGCCAACATATGGCTAAATGAGCACGACCAGCTATTGCTCTATCTGCTGAGGCAAACAGGAGTTCTGTGCTGAAATCATACTATATATATTATGCTCTATATGTATTTATATGGGTTAATATGTACTCTTCATCAGCATCAAGCTCTATTTATCTGACAAACTAAGCTCTCTATGATATAAAAACACAATTGCCTCTCATATGTAAGCTATTATATAACTTGTTCATAATATCGATAAATATCGATATTTTAATTAATTTTGTACATTTTTTCTTTATATTCATTTAATAAAAATAATAAAAATTATCTTATTTAAAAAAGTTTTTATGGCACACTCCTTAAATCGATAATTATCGATATTACATTTGTATTTATTTAAGCATAGTTTCTTTTTTATTTATTTTTTTAAAACCCGATTTTCACCAAAAATGTTTTGCTTTAAAACAGTATTTTTATTACGTAGAGTTTCGCTATCTTATAGACCCATATCGAATGACAAAAGTTTTGCATTAGTATAATATACATATGTTAATCGCTTGTTTTCGGGTCAACATTTTGGCATATTCCACTGGGCATACAATATTTTTAATGACAACATTTTGAAACACTCATAAAGTGTATACAGAAATTGAGATCAAGAACAAAGAGTTTAATTTTTTTTATGATGCTATGCATATTCCAAGAGAAATTAGGAAGATATACATATATATATGTGTATATGATATGTGTATATATGTATATAGTCGTATGTATTCAAAAAGTTTCGCTCTCCTTGATTTGCAATTTCTTAAAGTTGTTTATAGGGTATATAATGTGTTGCTATGTTTGTGGCTTGCTAATAAGGAAAGAGAGAGAGGTAGAGAGAGAGGGCGACAGCGAGAGAGAGAGAGAGAGAGAGTATAGCGAGTGTAGTGGTGAGAGTTGACAACCAAATGATAACAGAGAGCCAAGAGCAACGGGCTGCGAGAGTCAAAAAGTTGTTGAATCTTGTTGTTGTTGTTGTTGCTCTGTTGTCTATCAGTGAATGTTAAGTGAGTGTAAATGCGGTTGTTGTTGTTGCCGGACAATGTTTGCCATTGTTGTTGCTGTTGTTGCTGCTGCTGCTGTGCGAGCAAGTCTTCATTTACGTCTACGTCTTCTCTAGTCAAGTTGTGTTGGGAGCGAGTGCCATTTGATGCGCTGCTCAGTGTTGTTGTTGCTGGTTGTTGTTGCTGCTGTTGCTGCTTAATGGCTGGTTAGCGGACCTGCCGACTGGCTCGGGCTGTTGCTGCTGCTACGGCGGCTGTTGCTGCTGCTGGCGATTGCCGTTTTGCGGATTTTCATAGTTCAGTGCGCTTTCCAGACGACAACGCTGACGACAGCAGCTGCCGCGCGTCTCTCTAAATATACAAATATACATACTATATATACAGTTCTCTGATTTATTTAATTGGCAAACAACGGTGGCGACAATTGCTCTTGAAAAGTGCCAAAAAAAAAAAAAAAAAATAAATAAATAAAACAAGAAGAAGAAAGGAGGAAAAGAAAAGATAAAACCAAAAACAAAAATCCGTTTTTATAGCTCATAAAGTGCTGTGAATGTAACGCTTGCCATCATAATACGCACACATATCTATGTTTAAACACCTGTTATGTGTGCTGGTTGCTGCTGCTGCTGTTGTTGTTGTTGCCGCCGCTGTTATTGTTGTTGTTATCTAATTGTAAAATGCCGCAATTTGATGAAACTTTTTTGAGCGACTGTGCGCTGGCCGAACGCTGGCGTTTCTATTCGTATACGGTGAAGCAACCGCTGCAAGATGATCAACATGATCAGCATGATCAGCAGCAGCAGCAGCAGCAGCAGCAACAACAACAAACAAATCACCATGCGCGCTGGTCAAAGCGCGATAACAACAACAACAACAATGACAATGACAACAGCAGCGTTAGCAGCGGCAGCAAAAGCTACAACAAATCGACGCTGCATGACATCAAATTCCACAGGCGGCGTGAATATAAAAAATTGCCACGTTTGTCTTTATCAACAACGACAACAACAGCAGCAGCAGCAACAACAGTAGCAACTACACCAGCAACACCAGCAACACCGACAACACCTTTATGCACACCATTGACACCATCGTATTTGCTGGTCAAGAATGTGTTGCTCTGTAAGTGAAAGCTGAAAATGTGCATGTATGTGCACACATAGTACACACACATCGATCTCGGCATATGTGCGAGTTTTCTATTATTTGTTTGTTTTGCTTCTTTTTTTGCTGTTGTGTGTGGCTCTGGGTGGGCGGCCGTGGTTCGTTTACCGTTTGGCATTTTGGCTCGTTTGCCGTGTGGTTGGCGTCGTTCATCATGCAAATCAAATAACACCGGCACATGTTGCATGCCCTATAGCAATTGAAGCATATTAGCTAAATGAGCTATAGCTAAAAGTTGCTAAAAAGAAAATGCCAAAAAAAAAAAAAGCTAGCACAGACATGCAGTTACGTTGCGAAAAACGTGATAATTAATAAATATTGATTCATGTTCATTCAAAGAGTTTGTCGATTTGTGTGCAATGGGTTTACTACTTTCAGTTAAACTCTTTCTATTGCAATTAATAACTGTTATCGATAAAGAATTTCAGATTTGTGATACATGGCAAATGTGTGTGCCCTCAGCTAGGCTTTTCCTTATCGATTATAAAATATCGATGAATAACAGCTAACAAAAGTGTTCAGCAATAAGTATAACTATAGTATAGTATATAGTATTGTAAGAAATCAAAGAGAGCTTAACGCTTGAAAGGCGTTTGTCTGCTTTTGCCCAATTTATTATCGATTTTGACTATCGATTACTGTCTAGTAACAACTTAGCTTCTATAATTCTTCTTTTTGCATGTATATATAATGTTAAATAAATATATTACATTTGTGTTCTATTAAAATGTAATTTGTAGTGATAGCATAGTTATCGATAAATTTCTGTTTTAGAAAGTTGCTCGATAAATCATTCTTATTGATAGATAAATGCAAATATCGAAACAATTGATAGTGCTAAACTTTTATTAATTCGATTTACAATTACAATATCGATATTATCGAAAATACGTTTGTTTAACAAAGGCACCAATTAATACTACAATTGAGACTACAAAAAATTAATAACTTTATTCGAACTATCGAAAGATGGTTTGGAATACAAACTTTTGCAAAAACTAACTAAAACGATATTTTTGATCGATTCCAATAATCAATATATCAACAACAACAGCATTTCATAGCGAATCTCCATTTCGATCAGCTGTCAGCAGTTTTAGTTCCACTCCTTCGGTCTCTTTGTATTTCTTTCTACATTTCACATTTGATTTCCAAAACAAGCATCGAATAAATAAAACAACAAATCTCCTATGATGCGAACGGATAATGAATATGTATATATACTATATGCATGTATATCTGAAATTTTCGTTAAATGTGTTAAAAAGCGACACGTGAAGGCCTCTGAAGGCCTCACAGAGTTCATGACTAATTATATATATATATATGTTATATAAATATATGCATATGACAAGTTCATATACAGGAAATCTATATATATATATATATATATTATATATGGGCATATATATAGAAAAAATATATATGTAATTCGTTATCAGCGGCTGCGAAAGTCAAACACCAAAAGTAGAAAATAATATTCGAAAATTCGCAAAATTATAATACTTTATGTATGTTTATATATCTGCAAATATATGTATATATATATTTGTTTGTATGTATATTTAAATTCAATGATGATATCTTTGAAAAAAAACTGTAATAATATGTGTAGTTATATAATTATTTATGTGAATAATATTTGTTTAAGAAAAACATAAATAAATATATTTGGTTTTGCTTCACAAAACCCACATAATATTATTAATTATATTAATATATATATACATATATTTTTTTTATAATAATTTAATAATTTTGTAAATTTATTACAACTGAATTCTTTAATAAATTTGGCATATTGCCATTTTTGCTCTTTTACTAGATTCGACTAGGTAACTCAACGAAATATATACTATATAGTATTTTCAATATTTGAAGAAATCAAGAAGAGAATTTACAAAAGTCTTTCAGAAGTCTAAAGTCTTAGCAAGTCTTGATTAACTACAACCACTCACAACTAGATTTAAAATGAAAGATATTATGCATTTGCCGATTACAGGGTATACACGTGGAGAACGTGCTGTGATATAGTGGTACGTGAACCGTATTCTTGCAATTCGATAAGTGCTTAATAGGCACTACATAATACTACTGAATCATGACTGAATGCAATGAATCATGAATGCGTGATAGGCCTGTGTGAATATGTGTGTGTGTGTGTGTGTGAGTATGGTTTGCCTATTATAGCTCAGAGAATGAAATGAATATCCAGTTGAATAATGCAACAGTCAAATACAGATCATGCAGCTCTTGATTGCAAATCCCAATTGAAATTATTTCATATACATATATAAATATAGATAGAGAGATCGACAGCAGCTAATTGAAGATAATGTTCTATATATCCCTAGACGGCAGCATCAGTTCTCCATCCACGCCCAGTAATTGCTCGGTGTCGGGCGGCGTTGGCGGTGGTGGTGGCGTTGGCAGCGGCAGCGGCTGCAACAGCAGCAGCAACAACAGCATCAACAGTGGCAGCATCTACGCGGCTCACTCATCCAGTGCATCATCAACGCCGCCGTCGTTGCAGTCACAGCAACAGCCACAGCCACAGGCGCCGACGACACCATTGCAAAGCGGACGAGCCGGCGGCAGCAGCA
This sequence comes from Drosophila antonietae, assembly GCA_030914385.1. Classification (NCBI taxonomy): domain Eukaryota; kingdom Metazoa; phylum Arthropoda; class Insecta; order Diptera; family Drosophilidae; genus Drosophila; species Drosophila antonietae. The sequence continues at coordinate 24,812 of JAUESO010000167.1, forward strand.
ACAGCAGCAGCGGCGGCGGCGGCGGCGGTGTTGGGGGTGTGCCACCTGCACCACCGAGCAGCAATTCGTCATCAGCATCATCGGGCGGCGGTGGCGGAGGTAGTGGATCGTCTGGACATAAGAACAGTTTGAAGGGCACGAAATTGGCGCGACGTGCACGCTCCTTCAAGGACGATCTGATTGAGAAGATCTCACTGATGCGCACCACAAACAACACGCTCGGCCGTTCGCATTCGCCGCACAGCCCGCGCAATAAGCATGCCACCAAACCGCCGCCAACCACCGAGGATGTGCAGCAATCCACACAGTCGCTGGAAACGCACGTCAAGCAAATATCGAATGCACTCAAACACTTTCGCGATGTCATACTCAGAAAGAAGCTGGAAGTGCTACCAGGCAATGGAACCGTCATACTGGAGATCATTGCCAGCATGTATTCCGGTAAGTTTTCCAATGAATTATCCGCACCTAAAACTTGACATTCGGCATTATCAAAAATATTTTTGCATTTGCAGTCATTCAGTCGTACACATTGAACGAGAACAGTGCCATCATGAGCTCGGCCACCCAGCAGGTGTATCAATCGCTTGGCAAGCTCATCAAACTCTGTGACGAGGTGATGCTGAGCGAGAAGAGCACCGAATGCGCCTCCCTTAGCAATGAGAATGTCCGTGAGGTTATCGATCTGCTCGAGGATGCTGTGCGCGTAAGTTAAATCCCCAACAGCATGTTAAATTTAACTGGCAGTTAAGCAAGCATTAAGTTATACTATCAGTGAATAGTTCTTTGTGTATGTAGTCTTAGTCAATTGCTGTCAAAGCAAAGCTCTCTTAATTTTTCTTTAAAACAATATTCCCTTTATGACTAACTGGCTGTTAGTGTTACTTACTCAACGGCCAGTTAGCTAATCAGCACGGTGTACGCATGTAAAGCAATTAAGCCATTATTTCTCGTTTTCGCTTTGTCCGCTTTAAATGGCATTTAATTGAATCTCAGTCATTTATCTGCCTTCACAAAGGACAGCTTTACACGTATGTGTGCTTGTTATAGTGCACTCAATTAACAGCCACATTTACAAAGCACACGTTAGTTAACATGCTGATTACATTACTATGAAGAAGAAATGTTAAGAGTTGTGCATGAAGACATTTCAGTTTAGGTTTTTTTTAGGCAAGATCGTCATAGATTAATGATTTAGTTGGGACTGAAGATCTAGTATATATATATTTGTAGGTTTGTTCTCCAGCTCTTGGTCAAGTAAAGAAAAAAAGTTTCTTTAAAGATAATTTATAGATAATTTTAATGCAAAATAGTCAATTCAAAAAAAATTAATTAATTAAAAAAAAAAATGAAATAAATAAATACAAAAATAATGAAACATTTAAAAAATTAAAAAATAAATGTAAAATAAATTAAAAAACAAATTTTTTTTTAGTAAATCAAATTATTAATATAATGTCTAACAAAAATATCGGGTTAGCTTGCTAATAAAACCCTAAATAAACTTAACTTAAATTCCAGCTAAAAATAAAATACTAACAAAAATCTCAAGCTTAAAATATTAATACTTAAAAAAAAAAGTTAACAATAATGTGAATTTAGCTTACGAATAAAGCGCTAAATAAACTCATATATTTCAAAATAAAATACTAAAATCTCGTTTCTTTCGCTTGCAGAATCTGGCCACACTGGCGCAGGGCAAACTCAAGGAGCAGGATCAGTGCACGTTTCGCTACAGCGGCGGTGGCTTGGGTGGCATCGGTGCCGCCGCCGACATAATGGGCGCCGTGACCGCCGCCAGCACAGTGGGTGGCAGTGTAACGGGACTACGCACACCTGCCGATGTGGCTGCGGCGGCTGCCGTGGCTCAGCGCACATCGCTGCCGGACATTGCGCTGACGCCCAAGGAGCGCGACATACTAGAGCAGAGCAATGTGAATCCGATGCGTGGCTCTCACAGCACGGAGAGCATATTGCGCGACACGAGCCCGCCGCCAAAGCCGCCGTTGCCCAATCGGGCGAGCAATCCGCCGCCGTTACCACCAAAGCGTCGCAGCCAGCCGCAATCGCAGCTGGCGAATGTCAATGCGTCCAATAGCAATACGAATACCAATAACAATACCAATACAAATACAAATACCAATAACAATACCAATAACAATACCAGCATCAATACCAATAGTAATAGCAATAGCAATACCAATGCGAACACCACCTGTCACTCGTCGCAGGCAAACAGCCCGTTGCCTTATGCGCAGCCGCACAACATCAGCCTAAATTTTGATCTGGATTGCAGTTCCAATTTCTCGCTGCTTAACTACGGCGTAGATCGGTTAGTTGAATGTCCAAATTAATCGTTGGACAATTCCCACCACTATCTTAAGTCATTTGCCTCAGTCAGTAACTGGTTTATGAACTTTATTTGAATCTATATAAACCATCATAACTTTCCTCTACTTAGCTCATTTTAATACCATTTTACCATTTTATTGATTCACATTTTCGAACTACTCAATCACATTCAAAATGTACTCACTGATTCGTTCATTTGCAGCCTTTCGGTGCGCTCCCGTTCACCCGACGAGAACAGCCAATGTTCGTTCGACTCGGCGCTGAATCATTCTCGCGAGGAGGAGGATCAATTGCAGAAGCCGCCATCGCGAACGTTGCACCATCCGCAGCATCAACAGCTGGACGATGATGTTGACAAGCTTATCAGCTACAGTGAGTATCCGCTAACAACGACTACTAACCGAAGCAGCTACAACTCAAACAACAACTCAACTTCCCCAATGCGCTCAGCAGAGAATCCGACCGCTGCTGCTGCTGGTGTTGCCAATGCCTTTTCCCAGGAGGCAGGAGGCATGAGCAGCATCCAGCTGACGTCGCTTTTGCCAGCCGCCAGCTCAGAGTCTGCACCGGGCTCTGGTACTGGTTCAGGTTCAGGTTCAGGCTGCGGTTCCGGCACTACTGAAGTCAATACGGAACTGCGCAAAGCGGCAGCTGAACTAACCAGCAATCGTCATTCAAATGAATCGGGTATTTCTTCTATACTTCTACTGCCTTAGCAAACATCTATCTCGTTTCTCTGTATTTTCGAACTGATTACATATGGCTAAAGATTTTATAATTTGGAAAAAAGCTCTGTTAAATTTACTTTTTTTTTAAATATTTATTTTTCAGAACTTTTTTTTCGCAGAAAATCTTAGCCAAATGTGAACTAGTTCATTGTATATATATATATATATATATCTTTATCTTTCTTAATAACTATAGAAATGTTTTTTTTTTCTCGCTTGTATTTTTATTTATTTATATTTATATTGTTTTGTTTGCATTAGCTAAAACGCCTAATGTGCTTCATTGTTGTTGTAAAGTATATTTATATGTGTATTGTCTGCAAGGCTGCAAAGCGAACTGTTCATGAACCACTTTTGTTCCATGAAAAAGTTGAAAAAGAACAGCTTAAGAACTTTTGTACTAGATTCAAATTTGAAATTAACGAACTGAACGAAAGAAGCAAACCGACTCAACTGAACGAAACCAAAACTCTAAAATGCATTGTTTGTTTGCCTTTGCAGCCTTTTATTTATTGATAGCTTTAAATATTTGCAAGTTTTAGTAATTTATTGTTGTTGTTAACATGCCAGATAATTAGTAATTGCTTATGTTTTATGTTTTATGCTTTTATTCTATTTTCTATTTGAATTTAGGCTTCGTTTCGATGATGTCATTTCGCACCTCCACACAGAGCGTCTCGAAACGCTCGTCGGAGCACAGTGTGCAATCCTCGACAAAGTCATCGAGCAGCAATTCGGAGATTGTTTTTGGCATTAGTGAGATGACCTCCGCCTCGTCGTCGTTGTCGTCTAATACAACAACAACAACAGCCACATCAACATCAACATCAGCATCAACGACAAGCCGGAGCATTAGCAGCAATAACGATTTCCATCAGCTGAGCCAAACGCAAACATCGCAGCGTCACATCACCAGCAGCAGCAGCAGTAGCAATGCAACAACAACGGCAACAACAATTAGCAGCGAACAATTGCAGACGCTGGGCAGTAATTGCTCCTCGCCAGAGTTGGCGCCAGCGTTGCCACCCAAAATGCAGTCACGTGCGGCCATAACGTTGCTCGATGCAGCCATGGATGTGCTGGACGATTGCAGTTTGTAAGTTGAGATCGTTGCAGTTGGCAATGCTGTCGTTAAATTATGCTTAGCATTGCCAGCACAAAAATTGGCCATACCAAAGGCGCTCAGTCTAACGGCAGTTTTTTAATTTGTTTTGCGTAAATTAATTTGTATTTGCTTCTCTTTCTTTTATTGCAGCGAAATGGCGGAGCTGCGTCAATTGTCACCGCATCATCATGCATCGACACAGCACCTGCAGTGGCATTCCAAGCATCACAGCTTAATGGAGCCGGCGCCGCGCAGCGCCCATTTGCCCACCAGCTGCAGCAGCGCCTTCGATAGTCATTCGGAGAAGCCGCCGCCATTGCCGAGGAAGAAGAAGCACAGTAAGTGTAATTGCCAAATGCGCACACATATTTAAATTTTCTGTTTTTTTTTTTTTTGTCTTTTTTCTTTTTTTGTATTTTCTCTCAACTCTTTTTTTCCTCTTTTACATACATACCTATGTATATGTGTGTATGTAACAATTTGCATGTTTATATATACATACATGTGTGTATTGTGTTTGCCGAACTTGAACGCTAGGTGTCGCCACAAGCAATGCCCAGCGGTGAGTTTTTGAAACTTTGTTTTTTTTTGTTTTCTGTTGGCCTAAGTTTATGTTGTGCGTGTGTGAATGTGGGTGAGTGTGAGTGTGTGTGCATGGGTGTGTTAAATTTGTCAAACTTATTAACCACAAAACACACACACACACACATACACATAAATATATATACACACACAGCAAATTACTTCAGTCATCTTAGATGACTTTCTTTTTAGACATTTTGTTTGGATTTTTTGTTTTGTTTTGTTTTGTTGTTTCGCATCGCATTTACAAGAACAAGAACATGCAATACACTAAACAAAAATATTGTTTGGTTTTTCAAATCAAAAATGCCACAACAAAAAAACAAACAAAAAACTAACATAAATTGAGTTAACAAAAAACAAACAACAAATATGCAAACACGTCCCGTTCGCCCCCAAAGAAAAACCCATTAAATCCGACCCATATCCCAGATGAAGACAGCAACAACAACAGCAACAACAACAACAGCAACAGTTAGCAACAAGCAGCAACAACAACAACAACAATCAGTGAACAACAACAACAGTCAGCTAAACAAATTCATCTATATATATAAGCATTTTATTCAGATATATATCTATATATATATCTATGTATATATATTTATGTTTTTGTAGTGGCCAGTTAAGAATTCGTAGCAACACTTTTATTTATAGCACTCGTAACAATTACGCCACTGAGCAATACACTACAAAAAAACCTTGCCAAATTGTTGTACGCAAAACTCTAACCCATCTAAATTATCGTTCCAATCAACATCTAGTGTTTCAGAGTGTCGCCTTCTCGGGTAAGTTCAGCTAGCTGCTCAGCTCTGTTCGCCACGTTTTCGTTTTGTTTTAACTTTGTTTCTGTTTTGATCGTTTCTTGTTTTCTTTTTAAACATCAAATTTGCCTTTGACAAAGAAAAAAAAAAAAAAAAAAAGAAAAAAAATTAAATATCCCTAAACAATGTTGAAAATGCTTCTAGGAAACACGAAATACAAAAGTCTACAAAATAAATTCCATTAGCTTTCAAAAACGCTGATAATGTAAGACTTTAAAGTATATTTTGGAATTGAGCTAAACTAAAGTGAAACATTTTGCGAGCTTTAATATTTTCAGTGTTTCATTGCCAAATGTTTCACTACATAATGCTATATTCTGATAGTTACGCAGGGCAGGCCTTATTGACTTTTAAAAACATATATCTGAAAATGGTAAAAATGTTTCTTTCACTGCCAAACATTTCAGGGTAAATTGTTTGCAAAATTTCATTAATGTTTGATTTCCACATATTTTAATCCCTAATAATCAATTCTGTTAGTTAAGCTGCCTTGATTAAGTTGAAACATCTCGAGAATTATTTAAAAATGATTTGGAAACTTGCTAAAATGTTCCATTTCCAAATGTAATTGCGCAATAATGCTTTTTGCTGTTGCATTGGAACTAGTTCCGAATTGGTTCTCGTTCTATGAGCTTCGTTCATTTGCGTTATTTGTTTTTGTTTTATAATTGAGCTGCGCCCCGCCCCCTTTATTCACAATTTCCTTCAGTTGTGTTATTGTTTATGTTGTTTTGTTGTTCAGCGCTTACCTGTTGCCTATGTCAAAGCGAATGACTACTGTACAGGTAAAACCTGCTCGCTGAGCAGAGATATTAAGGGTGGAGAGAAGTGAAGTTGCTGCAGTTGCACAAGGCTTTACAATTCAAATATAAAGTAAGGAACTCCAGGAACGATGAAAATATAAATATTCAAATAACATATGTATATGCTCACTTAACTTACAGTAGAATCCGGTTATAACGACGCATATGGGATCATCCTTATACCTGGAAGACAATAGAACTTTATAAGTTTACTTACAAAAGTTTGTCTGCGGACCAGAAATTTCGTCGCTATAAACATACGGATGTTAAAAGCAGAGTCGTTATAACCGGATTCTACTATATTGAAAGTGCAAGCTGATCTACATATAAATATATATTCTTATATGTAAATCTCGAACTATATAAACCCCTATATACTACATAGTCTAACGCTATTGCGTTCGACGTGTAACAGACGTTTTGGCACATGGAGCCAAGTGGAGCGCAGATCCCCCGCATTCATTGATTGGAACTGTTGTCAGCTTGATCGCTTCGTTCGTTGCGTTTGTTTTGGTTTTCTGTTTTCATTTTACTCATTTTGTTCACATTGGTTTCAATTGTTGTGACAGGTGCATTAAAATTGTGTGTGTGTTTTTTCTTTTGTGTTTTCTTTTTACTTTTCTATTCTCCTCCGGCCCCACCCACCTGTAACACACCTGAAACGCGCGCAGTTTTGGCTTACATGGAGATCTGCTCGCCGAATTCGCAGTCTGTGGTGCAGAATCGGCATACGGTGCACACGTACAACACCAGCCGCAATATATCGCATAGCCAGACCATGAAGTAAGTCTAGCCAGAAATATATATATATATGTATATATCCATATCAGTTTCTCTAACTCTTTTGCTTCTGGTTTAGCATAATGTCGGTCAGCAAGGATCTGTCGCCGGAGCTGGAGACGCCGCCGGCGTTGCCTCCGAAGAACTACAAACAGCGTAAATCATCAACGTCGACGACGACGCTATCGGGCGCATTGGCGCCAGCGATTATAACAACACCTCCGGCCAGTCCAAAGCCAATGATGGGCGATTCGGGGCTGCGGAACAGCCGCATGACCACCGTCTGTGAGGAGCTGCATGATGCGTCCAATTCGAAGGATGAGCCAGCGGGAGGCAGCATGGCAGCCACAGCGATAGCAACGGCTGTGGTGGATAGCAATGAAAATGTTGGCAACGGTTCCACCTTCTATTGCCACTCGCACCAATTGCCCAGCGAAACGTTGGCCGGTGCGGTGGAGCAACTGGCCACGCCCATTAGTACGCCCAAATTGTTGGATGCGAACGAGTCGCTAGTGACGGATCCATTGGCTAGAGATCATGAGCTCGAAGAGCTGGACGAGGATGAGGAGGATGTTGATGAGTTGGAAGAAGAGGAGGAAGAGGAGGAGGAGGAGGAGGAGGAAGAAGAGGAAGAGGTCGATAATCAATTGCCAAATATGCTCGAAGAGATCGACATAACGCCATACCTAATACTCAAAAAGAAGGAGGAGGATGGGCCCGAAGTGAAGGGCGGCTACATTGATGCACTGATCGTGCACGCCAGTTGCGTCCAGAAGGCCGATAAAGGTAGGCATCATCATCACCATCGACGCCATCGCTCGACCGATCATAATAGCAATAATAATACTAATACAAATACTAATAGAAATACTAGAAATACTAATACTAATGCGCCACATAAATCGAACAACGTACCAAAATTTCGTAAGCGTCCTCAGCCTAATCAAAATTCATCTGTTGTCCATTTCGTTCATGCAGAATTCTGCGAGGCCTTCATTACCACCTTTCGCACCTTCATCCAGCCGATCGATGTGATCGAGAAGCTGACCCATCGATACACATACTTCTTCTGCCAGGTGCACGATCAGAAGCAGAAGGCCGCCAAGGAGACCTTCTCGCTCCTGGTGCGCGTCGTCAACGATCTGACGTAAGTAAATTCAATTGGTAGTGGAATTGGAATTTGATCTAAAATGTATTTTCATTACTCTTAACAGATCAACGGATCTGTCCAGCCAGCTGTTCAGTTTGCTGGTGGAGTTTGTCTATCAGCTGGTCTGCTCCGGCCAGCTGTATTTGGCAAAGGTGCTGCGTAACCAATTCGTGGAGAAGGTGACGCTCTATAAGGATCAGCGTAGCTATGCCTATATACCCGATCATTTAAGCAGCGGCAGCAATACAAACAATCAGCCCAGTCTGCTCGACTTGAAGTCATTAGAGATAGCCGAACAGATGACGCTGCTGGATGCGGAGCTCTTTCAGAAAATTGAAATACCCGAAGTATTATTATTTGCCAAAGATCAGTGCGAGGAGAAATCACCAAATCTCAATAAATTCACCGAGCACTTTAACAAAATGTCCTATTGGGCACGTTCCAAAATCTTGCGCCTGCAGGACGCCAAAGAGCGCGAGAAGCATGTGAATAAGTTTATTAAGATCATGAAACATTTGCGTAAAATTAACAATTATAATTCGTATCTGGCGCTGCTATCGGCGCTCGATTCGGGCCCCATACGCAGGTGAGTAAATGAAATTGAATTTAATTGTGGAATAATATATATATATATATATTTATTTATATTTCGTGCTCAGATTGGAGTGGCAAAAGGGCATTGCGGAGGAGGTGCGCTCCTTTTGTGCGCTCATCGATTCGAGTTCCAGCTTTCGTGCGTATCGTCAAGCGCTGGCCGAAACCAATCCACCCTGTATACCCTATATGTAAGCTTGACTGAACTAGCTATAATAAAATATATTATATTATATTATATTTGTATTCGTCTCCAGCGGTCTGGTTCTACAGGATCTGACCTTTGTGCATGTGGGCAATCAGGACTATGTGTCCAAGGGTGTGATTAACTTCTCCAAACGCTGGCAGCAATACAATATTATTGTCAATATGAAGCGCTTCAAAGAAGAGTAATTATCTCATAGAGATCAAGTAATCATATAATATTATATATGTATATATTTATCTATCTATTGTAGGTCATATTCGTATCGACGCAATGAGCGCATCATTAACTTCTTTGACAACTTTAAAGATTTTATGGGCGAGGAGGAGATGTGGCAGATATCGGAGCGCATTAAGCCACGCGGTCGACGCCAAGTCAACTATTAGTCTATAAATCGGAAAAGAACATCAAGAAAGTTTAACAAATGTAAAACAACACCAACTACATAGTGCAATGTTTATATATACAAAAGCGAACACACACATACATATATAATTATCTGAGGTCTGAGTACTATATTGATCGCTACTCTGTCTATATATATAAGCTAAACATATATATATATATATATATATAAATATATATATATATATATATATATATATATATATATATATATATATATATATATATGGCTATAGATGCAGTTGCACATAAAATGTACCTAAAAACAAACTTTATACATATATATATGTATAAATATATTTATATAGAGGGTTGAAATATGATATGTGTGTAGTTAAAAAAAAACACAAAAATTTATATAAAAAAAAAAAAAAACTTATACAAACAGAATATATATATATATATATACATATACACATACATGCATGGATATTGTGTGCTGCATACACGTACATATACGCGTGTGTGTGTATTCTTTAACAACTAGCTAAACGATTAACTTAGTTACCGTTACAATATCCGACAGCAATAGAAGTCCTATTCGTTTCTTCAAGCATATTCGAAAAAAAAGAGAAAAACTAATTAACAACGAATTTTTTAAAAATGTTTATTTATATTTTCGAAATTAACAACAATGTTAACAGCAATATAGACGTGTATGTAGAGCCAAAAACTAACGGAATTTTACAAGTTTTATGTGTGGTTAATTATTTTATTTATTTTTATTTTGTTTTTAACCATATTTAAACAAACAAATAAGAGAACAAAACCCAACGTAAACAATCATCTAGAGACACCAAATCGAACAGTGACAAAACTAACTAAAACAAATTCATGTTTCATGCAAAGGTTCATCAAAATTTGAAATGTTGTGCATTCGGCTATTTCTCTGTATGAATTCTATGAAGTCCTATGAAGAATTATCTATTAACCGCCAATTTACCTCCAGCTTCAGCTTCAGCTCAGCTCAACCACCTTCAGTTTCCACCTATTGTCACGCCTCGAGCTCAGCTGTTTGCACAACAAATGAGAAAATGATTCAAATTCAAATTCAAATTCATTTGGCATTCACATACACACACACTCTCTCAATTAAACGAAACAACTTGAAAAGTTAAAACAAATACAAATTGCTTTTTATGCATATAGCCAACTAAATATTTATATATATACAGCAACTATATATACAGATATACATATATATATATAGAATGAAATTCCGTTGCATAAAAAATTAATGAATACAAATATTAAAAAAAAAAGCTATTCAAAGAAGTGTACATTAGTTAAGCTAAGCGAGAAAACTGTATGAAAACTAAAATTTATTTAAATGTATGTATATACATATATATATATATATATATATATATACACACGCACAGAACAAGCATATATATATATACAACAAATTTCTATTATATACAAGTTGTTTTGTTTTTGTTCATTTTGCATTCTTCTATATATATTCCAACTGTGCTATATACTATATACTATATATACATACACACACACACATATATATACATATATATATCTCACACACACACACACTCACGCACATAGAAACAAGACTGTCTTTAGGTATATATGTAGTACTATTTCATGTATCAAAAGAAAAAAAAAAAAAAAAGAAGCTACATATATAATATACATATTCGTATGTAACGCTTATAGAAATTTGTTATAAACTAAAACTTTTAGCCAAGTTGCATGCACACACACACACCTACACACATATATATATATACATACGTACATATACTATATATCATATACCATATACCATATACTATATGCGCTATATACATATATACTTTAGCTACATGAAAATGAAACGCAAAACTAAAAAAAAAAATCAAAATTTAATGCTACCTAACTATGTACACACACACACACACCTATACATATATATATTTATATATATATATACATATATCTGATTTAGTCATTGCTTTGTATGTGCCTATTATAAAATTTTTGATGTATATTTCAAAAGGAAAACAAAATTCGAAAACGAAAAAAAAAATCAGTTACCAGTTTTTAATAATTCACACACACACAAACAAACATTTTTTTTTATTATGTATGTATTGTAAATGTAATTGTAATCTATTAAAACAAAAGAAACCTAAAAACTTTAAAGATATTACAAAATAATACCTAAACTAAACAAATTAAAAAAACAAAAATTACATAAAACTAAGCTAAACTAAATCTCTAATTTTTTTGTTTTTTGTTTTAATGTATTTTTTTTTATATATATATATGTTTAACTTAACTGATTAGTTATATATATATATATACATATATATTGTCATGTATTTGTACTTTCGTTTTTTTTCCCAAAGTAGAGCAATTTTTAATTGTAAATGTATTTGTAACTAAATGTTATACATTTATTTGTAAGAAAAACAACAACAAAAAAAGAACAAAAAAAAAAAAAAAGAAATAGCTACAAAATAAATGTATTTTTCCTTTAAACAAGTTTTTTAAATATTCTCTAAATTTGAATTTTTTTTAACATAACAAAAAAGCCGTTAGGCTAACATGAAAGTTAATTGAATTCGCTGTTGAGCTCACAGTGCTCTGCTAATTAACAGCAATGTTGGTATTCAACAGGTGCACTCGAATTGATCCCTACATGCATTTAGTATTTTGTCATTTCTGATCGTTCGTGGACATCGGTCACACTGGGCAGCCGCACACCAACAAAAAGTTAATACTCGTCAACGGTTTCGAACGGTACTGCTCGCGTAGAGTCCTCTCTGCTAACGAATTTTGCAAAAACAATAAATAAGAAGAAAATTCACGTTTATTTATTTTTTTTTTTGGTTGTTGTTGCCGTTACTTTTATGAATTAAGTCAATGTAAATGAATTTAAAATGTTTATACTAATTGTTGTATGCTCGTGCGTGTGTGTGATTTATTTCATTTTTGTTTTAAATAAAAAAATATATAAAATTGCTTAAAAAATATGTATGCATACATGCAAAATACGAAAAGTGCGTCAAATTGAAGCAATAATTTATAGCGCCAAAAATGGCAACGCAACAACAACAAACAGCTCGCAACACTGTTGTTGCCCGCCGCTTGCAACGGTTAAATCTGAATCGATTTCAATCATGTTGCCCAACGATCGTTCAATTAATATGCCTTCAATTTAGTTGATTGCCTTTAACGAACGCTCGACGATGATGATAACATTTACGATGATGTTTATGTTTATGATTATGTTGTTGATGGGCATGTTGCAGGTTGCATGTTGCATATTGCATGCTGCATGCTGCATGCTGCTTGCTGCAAAGCTTCCGGGCGACAATAGCGTTGCCGGCTAACAAGCGAATTGTCAATAAATTACGTAATGCCTTTAGATTCGAACCCTTTTTCATGTTCGCCTTTGCTGCTGTTGCCGCTAGTGACCCTGAACTGTTAATGCTGCATGTGTGTGTGTGTGTGTGTGTGTGTGTGTGTGTGTGTGTGTGTGAGTGAGAAGGAGCATTGCAAGCTTCAATAATCAGCTGAGCTTGAACTACGTGATCCTCAAAGCATAACTACCTGCATTATACACTGCGCGAAATGAGTGCAAAACAAAAAAACAATTTGTATTAAAAAAAAAAACACTACGTTTTGTTTAATTTAAATATTTCTTTTATTTGTAAATTATTATTTGTTTAAATATTCAATTTAAATTATTTGTATTTATTAATTCATTTATATTTTATATTAAATTCAGATATTTTAAATTGTATATATTTTTGTAATACAGCCACTTGCAGTGTATCATAGCCGCCAGTTGGTTGCCTGTACTTGTGGTACATACATACATATATGTACATATGCACATACATGCAACTGTATGTTTGTTTGTACATGTATTTTTTTTTTTTTTTTTTGTATATGCATTTACTTGCTTTGCTCGCCGTGTTTGCGTTTTGGCGCGCTTGAAAAGCGTGAAAGTCATTGTCCACACAGACACCCCTTGATTGACCCGCCGCCCCGCTAACCCCTTTCATCCAACACTATCGAACAGCAAGCACTTCAGTGGCTAACAACCGGTGCCGCTGCTGCGCTGACACCTTGGCTTGTTGGTAGGCCAACCCAGCCAAGTCAGCCGGCCGGCCGGGCCACTTGTCTGCCAAGCCAGCACAGCAAACAAATGGAATGGTGTGCAAAACTCCTCGATCAAGATGCTATACAGCTCATACACTCTCACACACTCACACACACACACATACACACACACACACACACACACACACACACACTTTTGCTGCACACAAACGCAAAAAAAATATACAGAAATCAGAGTTATGTTTCTGTGAAGTAGCTTCTGCTGTTGCTGGTTGCTGCGCGTCTGCGCGTCTGCGCGTCTGCATGTCTTCGCGTCTGTCCGATTGAACACCGTGTCCCATCGCCAACCGCCACCCCCCCTCGTCCAGCACCCTCTCTATCTCTCTCTCTCTCTCTCTCTCTCTAGCTCTGTCTCTTTCGCATCCTCAGCAGCCGAACACGTCCCGCTGCGTCTGTCGTTTTGTTTTGGCCAGCCTGCTTGTCTCGCCGCGCGCTGCACTGGACGCTGACGTCGGCGTCGACGACGACGTTGGCAGCGGTACTTGAGTCCACTTGAAGATCGTCTTTGCTGTTGCTAGCTGTGTGCATAAGTATGTGTGTGTGTGTGCGTGTGTGTGTGTGTTAACCTCTATCTCCTTAGCACTGCTCACAACAGTTGGGCACATGGCCAAGATCATTCAAAATGCACGTTAAGACAACTTAATAAGTATATAAATACAGGAATCGTCTAGAATAATATGGATCTTAGCTTAAAGTTAAAATAATTGATTTAAGTTTAATTGATTAACGGTTTAAGCCGATTGTGCTGCTTGAAGCTTGCGATTTGGGCTTTGAATTTTCGTAGATTCTTTAAGCATTGAACTTGAAATTGGGGCTGAACTTGAGATTGAACTTTAAACTCTTTGAACTTTGACTTCTTTGCTTGTCATCTTTTCATAAATCTAAACGAGTTGCTTTCTTTGACATGTTTTAAGTTTTAATACTAATATATTCTATTATACTATTATATCACATACATATGTATAAGTGTTATACTTTGTTACAGTTTAACTTTTATAAGTTTAAATGTGTTATACTTCTAGATTTTTATACTACTATACTATTATTCAGCTATGCTCTTATACTGTTATATTACTATATAGCTGCACTCTTTTAACAGCTCTGCAGTTTTGCTATATATTTTAGTTGTTATACTGTTATACTCTCTATAGAATATATCACAATTGAACACATACACATATATCCAAAAACGATTTAATGAATGCCAAATTTGCTCACGCAAATGCCTAATTAAATACTATGCTAAATCTTTGGCCAACTGTCATTGAGCTGAGCATTACATAGTCGTATATACCCGCTTTGTGGAGTATCTGTAGACTCCCTGTTGGCCTGTTTCGCTGCCTATTGGCGAGTATTTGCTGAAGGTGTTTTTTCACTCTGCTTCGGCTTCGGCTTCTGCTTCTCCCGCTTCTTCTTCTTCAAGTGTTGTTTCTGTGTTTCATTAAGCAAACACGACACTGCAAGTGTTGGTCACTTCTGCTGCTGCTGCTTCTTCTACCTCTGTTGTTGTTGTTGTTGTTGTTGTTAGCATCGTTTTAATCGGTAGCCAAGTGAATTGAGCCTTGCCTCGCTTGGCCTCGAGCTGCGCCAGCCTTTTGGCCATTGTTCTCGCTTGCTTCATATTCAGTTAACGTCTGTCGACTCCTTTTGGCAAGAATTTCTGCTGCTGCTTCTTCTCCTTCTTCATCATCAGGTGTGTGTGTGTGTGTGCGTGTGTGTGTGATTTCTTGTTTTTGTTGTCATTTATATTGTGTATAGATTGTTTATGATCGCCTCTGTTTGTGCCCTTATTAACAAACTGCTCGAGTTCGAGTGCCCGGTTAGTCGCCCTCTTTCTTTTTTTTTTTTTTTCCCAAAGAGACATGTGTGTTTGTGTGTGTATGAGTGCGATTTCCACAGCTCTTCCGTTTGCCGCTGACCAGGCCCAAAAACCCAAGTTGAACTTGTCTTGGCATCCAGTCTCGACGTCTCGTCTGTCTCTCTCCCTTCCTCTCGCTTTAGTCTAGTCAGCTTCTTGTTCTCACTGACTGACTGACTTTTTATTTTTTTTTATTTTCACATTTCATTGTCGCCTCTGTGTTGTTGTTGTTGTTGTTGCCTCTTTATTTTCTTGGTAATAAGGTGTGAGAAAGGCAATAATCGTAAAGAGCAAACAAATTGTTGCTGCCGCTGCTGCTGCTGCTTCTGCTGCCGTTGCTTCTGCTGCTGCTCCTACTGCTGCTGTCTTCGGTTTCACGCTAAAATGTTAATCGCTCCTTTTCTGTTGCCTGTTGTCTCTGCTGTCAAAGCAATTATGTATAGATCGGACCAGGCATATGCCCAAATATATGGGCATTTATTTGAAGTAAATTTATGTCTTCATATCATCGGTTTGTCCGGAGCGTGTTCCTTGAGCTATTTGCTGGCATTCAGCGATTTTAGGATATGTTTATGATTGTCAGAGTTAGTAGTTCGGATTGTGAAAGAATTGAATGAATACGTGTTCAATTGGATCTTGGAA
This sequence comes from Drosophila antonietae, assembly GCA_030914385.1. NCBI lineage: Eukaryota > Metazoa > Arthropoda > Insecta > Diptera > Drosophilidae > Drosophila > Drosophila antonietae. Next base: position 40,971 of record JAUESO010000167.1, read on the forward strand.
TCTTGAAGCCTTGACAATGGGCTTGGCTAGGTTTGTTATTATTCATATTGAAAATCTAGATAAGGAAATATTAGCAAAATCAGTTAGATATAGAATATATCAGATTGTAGATATTTATATATATCATCCCATTTATATCTAATCTATCTATATATATATATATATATCAGATTTTAGGGATATCAGTTCTTTTATATATCCGATCGATTTATATACATATTATTACAAATCTACCTATATATGATCTATCTATGTCTAGTTTGAGATATATCCGACCCACATGCATATTTTATATCATATTTATACTATTTATATCATATCTAAAAGTTTGAATTGAATTGAATATAAGATCTTAGGTATATCCAATCTATCAATATAGGTTTTACTTATATCAGATCTTTGACATATCCAATTTAACTATGTCATATCTTAGCTATTACATTACCGACCTATTCATATCAACTAGATCTATAGAGGTTTTACCTCTATGTATCAGATAAATGAATATCAAATCTTGGGTATATCCGATCTACCTGTATAAGATTTATCGTAAATCTGATATATCAATACATAATCTTGGCTATATCAGATATATGTATATCTAATATGTGATCCGATCTGTCTATATCAGCTCAATCAATATTAGATATACCTATAAAGTATATACAGACGTTCTACCTATATCAGTTCTATCCATGTCAGCTCTGAATTATGCATATCTATATAGAGTTTTCTATAGATATCCATAGATAGAGTTTTTTAGTTTTCAGATTACTTTTTTTTTGCATTTCTCAACACTGTCATTGTGATTTCTATTTGAAGAGCTTATTAAGTTGGCTGCGCCAGGGCTATTCAGCAGCAGCTTTGAACTGCACGAGTTGCGTAATTTAAGTCGCAAATAGCGCCGACTGTTAAGATGAGCTACACAGATTTGATCCGTTTAGTATCTTCAATTTGTTTACATTCTATAATTAGCTGTGATCAGATTGACTATTTCCAGTGTATCGCAGCGGAACGACAATACGAGCGCCGGCATGTGACTTGGCCATGCTGATGGGTCTGTTGAGGTCACGTTTCGTGTTTGTGCACTTGTAGCCAACGGCTAATCAGTAATCGGCATCATAATATGTGTGTAGCGCTTATCATTTCAACATTAAATTCATATAAACGGAATTCCAGTGAAAAAGTCGAAGGCAAATGATGCCCAGTTTTTTTTTATTTATAACTAAATCAAGTCTCGCGTATTGCGTTGTTTCAATCTCGTGATTTCTTTTGGTTCTTGTTGCCTTTTGCCCTCTTTCAAATTCCAATTTGTATTTACATACTATAATTTATAAAGAATCGCAGCACTTCCGTTGCAATCAGGCAATCAAAATTCATCTACAGCTTCCCAGGAAAATCGTGGATGCAAAACGAACTCTGAACTAATTAACTGAATCGGTCAAGAGATCACAGTTGAGTCAGCCAGGCGAGCTTAATTGAAGCATACATTAAGCAGCATTGTTAGGCTTTTTCCAGTGTTGCAAAACGTTTTGTGGCACAAAAACCTAACCTCAATGAAAGGAAATTAATTGAAATTGATCAGGTTTCTAGATTGTTTAAGTTGGCTTTGATTGCATAGTCCTTTTGACAATTGCAACTGCATGCATTTATAGCCTATACTGGCCAGATGTCATTATCTTCAAGTAATTCCTCATAATCGCCATGTTTGATCTTATTAAGACACCTTAACATGTTTTCTTGGCCCTTCGTTCCGTTCCACACACAGACACAGACAGAGCTATATAGACCTTATATATGTATATATATTTATCTTTGGCCAGGCAAGTGTTCCTGTCTGCCCATCCGACTCTCTGTCTGCCTCTGTCTTCATTTTTATTTATTTATTTTATTTTTTTTTTCGTTAAATTTCTGCGTTGTCTGTCGCCTGAGTCCGGCCCCTCGTTAGCCCCTGGACCAACTCTTCACACAGCACGCCAAGTGCTAACAACTTTGTACCTGCTCTCTGTCTTCGACTGCTTTGACTCTTCGACTCGTGGACGGACCCACAGACTCTCGGACTCTCAGAGTCTGACTCTGACTCTGACTCTCAATCCCTTTGCCTCTCAGCCTCTTGGCTGACTCGGTATCAGCAGTTCACGGGTCTCAGCTGCAGTTTTCATTACCGTGCGAGTGCTTGCATTGTGTTGAATACCCCTTTTTTGGCATTGATTGGGTATGCTTCAGGCAGAATTAAGCGTCGTATCTCCTATGTTTTCTATGGTTTATAGTATGTAATATGTGTCTATATTTTCTGTTTTCTTTTTTATTTAGTTTTGATTAGAGTTCACTTCTTTTCTTCATGAACTTAACATCCTGATTAGGCTGAAAGACTACAGTTTTTCGCTACATCTAGGCTTTCAGGAAGTCTATAGTTAGCCAAAGTATGAGCTGTATCCTGGCTGAGCTGGAATACTATAGTCTTTAGATATATCAGAGTATGCTGGACTATAACATAGAGCTGTATTCTGGGAAAGCTGTATACTATAGTCAGCATCTCTATCTGTTTAAGCTGTATGCTATAATCAGCAGCTTCGTTACCTAAAACTAGGGAAACTCTATGAAGCAATTCAGTGAAGATTTTAGAACTAGGTCTAACAATTCTATAGATTCTATGATATGGTAAGTTTAGTCTAGAAAAGCTTATGATCAATAATTATGTTAGGGGTTTTTAAGGGATCTAAAAAAAGGAAAAGGGGAGGATTGTAGAAATTCCTATTCAAATGGATGTAGATATAGATATAGATAGAGATATCACATATGATATGTACATATGTTTATATTTATCATACACACACATCCATTTATTTTTATTAGACATTTTGCTATTCCAATTGGAGAATAGAGCAATGCAACGCAGCTGCAGCATATGTGTGTGAAGTTATAAATCAATCAAACTGTTTGATGCGCATGCTAACTATATTGATATATCAATAAGTGTGCAAAATACAAACACTCACACACACAGACTCGCACACACACACTCACACACATGCACACACGCGTGTGCACATGGATATCAGGTTTTAAAGCGCGACTATTTGATGAATACTTAACACAATATTTGCGAATGCGGCCTTTCGTAGCCTGCACTGGGGCCGGGGGTAAATGGAAAGTAAACAAATGGAAATGGAAATGGAATTGGAAATGCAAATAATCAAATAATCAAATATCATTGATTGCATGCTAATGAAATTGATTTGCATGAGAATAGTCTGCGCAGGCATAGCCTTTTTTTGGATATTCTCGAGCGCTTCTCCTATTAATATTTGCAAATTGTTTGTTTTTCTTTTTGATTGCTTATTAGAAATATGCCAGAGCAGCGAGTCAGTTGGTTGGTCAAGTGCTTCTATGTGGTGCTAATTGTGCAGGCATTGCTGTGCATCGGTCAACTGGAGTGTCGACAGCATCACAATCGCAACAACAACAATAATAATAATAATAATAATAGGCGAGGCGATTCAGCCAGCTCGGAGGAGAATCACAGCAATGGCGATCTCGATGGCTTTGATAACTTGGCGGGCAGCGATAGCAGCATCGGTGTTGGGCATGGCCATCGGCGTGGTCCACGCAAGAAACATCAGGGTCACAATCGTCACAATCGCCTGGAAGAGCACGGCATCTCGCTGTGGATCAACGAACAGCAGCTCAAAATGTTAAGCGGTGAGTTCGATCAATTTGCAACACTGTAAACAGTTCGGTTCGGTTCCCATGAGTTAGAGGTTCGAGCTGGTTCGATTGGCAATTAGCAAATGTATGAACTTAACTAACTAGTTCTTACAGAGCATAGTTCACCTGTTCACTTGGCTGTTAGTTAACAGCTGCATAATTGACTAACAGACTCGCTCTCTTTACCGGTTAGAGCGCGATCCGCTAAGAATTTGAATTGATTGACGACCGTTGGCGCCGCTCAACTGACAATCCTTGCAGCTCTCTACTTTCCACAGGGCTACTCAGATCGCATCTATGCCATACACAATGGCCGTGTGACGAATGAAATGCGTGATACGACAGTTTACAGCTATCTGGTGATACCATCGGAAGTGAACTATGTGAACTTCACTTGGAAATCGGGCAGACGCAAGTATTTCTATGATTTCGATCGTTTGCAAACAATGGACGCCAGCATACTGAAAGCACCAACGCTGTCGATCAGCAAACGTGGCCGCATACCGCAGGAGCAGAAAAGTAAGTGCATTCAGAGTCAATCAGTTATGGCAGCTGGCGCACCAATGTGGCCCATTTGATATCTATCTAAGCTAGATTTTAGCATATTCCTGCCCTGTACCGGAAACAGCTCGGGCACGGCATCATTCAATGTGGGCCTGAAGATACAGACTCGCAAGAATGCCTCCCTATCGGGCACACCCATACGTCTTAACTTTAAAAAGGAATGCGCACATAGAGGTGTGTATGATATAGACGCTTCCAACCCTACTTCACTAACAACTTTGCAAGGTAGTGTATATGAAAAGTCAATTTAATGCTTTATATCAAACTTTACAATCTAGAGCATGTAGAAAGCGCTTAAGAACATTGCAAATAATGCATATTAATGTAATCTGATTGGATATATATTGGATATATGCATATAAGATATATTTATTGTTGTTAATGTATTTGTGTTTAGCCAAAGTCTTAAGCGATTTCTACTGTAATCACATTTCATTCATTCTGTCGCTAATGCCTTTTTGAATTGTTGTACATAAACTCATTATTGCCTATGCACAGCTTATCTATTATTTATCTATTTCATATTTGCTTTCGCCCTGCTCTCTCTCTCTCTCTCGCTCTCGGTCTCTGCTCTCTCTTGAGTCCATCATATGTGACAAGAACTTGATCCACGTCGCGTGCGTGAAACTTTCCGCTTGGCTCTGTCTCTTGCTCTCTCTCTCTCTCTCTCTCTCTCTCTCTCACATTCCCTACCTCCCTCTCTTTCTCACTCTCTGCTGTGCACATTCATCTTCGAATATCAATTGCTTCTTATTGCCATATCTCTGCTGCAATCCTTCTCCCATTCAATGCTTATGTACACACTTATCAAACACAAAAATAAAATAAAATAAAATAAAAAAAAAAAAAACCCGAAATGCAAACCAATGCGAACTAAACTAAAAACAACTCAAGTTCCTGATCCAGAATGCAGTTTGAAGTGCGGCAAGAATGGCTATTGCAACGAGCAACACATCTGCAAGTGCAACGTTGGGTATATGGGCCAGTATTGTGAGACGGCGTTCTGCTTTCCGCAGTGCATGCACGGCGGCAATTGTACGGCACCATCCGTATGCACTTGTCCGGAGGGCTATCAGGGCACACAGTGCGAGGGCGGTAAGTACATTTACAAATTGTATCTTTAATGCTTAAGCTTCTATAACATACTAAACACAAACCCACACACATACGCGGCAAGCGCACAATAAGCTTGATCTGAACGTGAAATTAGATCTTTTTGGATATAGCTATGGCCGTCTTGCAGCCAAATTTAATGACCTCGGTAATGGCCTTGTAGAAGGGCGCCTGCTCGGCGCCACAATCGATGCCGGTATCGTGATGCTCCTGTTCCTCGTCACGGAACTTTGTGATTGTGGCCAGCAGTTCCTAACGAAAGGAAAGTGATCTCAATTGAAAAATTTGAATTCCCTTTATCTTGCTCTTCACTCTACCTTATCCGGATTGGGTGATTCCATGATCTGCCGCAGCTGATCATTGTAGTGCTCCACAATGACCGTCTCGACGGCCACAGTGCACGCCATGGCCGCCTTTTCGCCCAGCAGCGCAGTGCCAGCGCCTAGGGCAAATGCAGCCACATTCCAAATGGGCGCCATGATGGTCGGACGCACACGATGCTGCTGGATCAGCTGCTCGAATTGTTTGCGATGTCCCTTCTCCTGTTCCCACATATGCTCAATGGTCTTGCCCATGGGCCCGTTGCCCAAGATGGCCATTTGGCCCGCATAGATGCGATCAGCGCCCAATTCACCAGCATGATCCACACGGATTATCTCATCTGTCATGGCGTTGGCACGTGGACGCAATGGTGGGGGCTGTTGTTGCGTGCTGTTCGCCTGGCCACGCCTAGCCGGTGGCATGGCCATGCGACTTAATTGTAGACCCGCCTTACGATACATTTTCTGTAGCCTGCAAACATAAACAATAGATTAATAACATTCCGTTGCAGGTATTTGCAAGGAGAAGTGCTTGAATGGCGGCAAATGCATACAAAAGGATAAATGCCAATGCTCCAAGGGATACTACGGCCTGCACTGTGAATACTGTAAGAATACATCGTAAATATAATGATCTATCAATTAAAAGTATCTCTTATATGCCCATTAGCCAAGTGCGTAATACCCTGTAAAAATGGAGGCCGCTGCATCGGTAACAATCTTTGCCGCTGTCCAAATGGATTGCGCGGCGATCATTGCGAAATTGGCCGGAAACAGCGTTCCACCTGCAAGTGCAGCAATGGCAGCTGCCGGGGCAACAAGGACTGCAAGTGCCTCACTGGTTATCACTGTCGACGACGTAAGTGTGGCACCAAAGCGCGAGGCGCTAAACACTTTACCCAACTCCAATCCATTTGCATTTTACAGGCTTTCCGAATCGTGCGCACTGAGCGCTGAGCTAAGCTGAGCTGGGCCCCCAAACGATAGAGGGAATGTGAGACATGTAACATAACCACATAGAAATGGAAAGCAACAACAATTGGGCTCTACAACATCAACAATTATACTATTTAAAATGTAATGGACAAAATAAAATAATACTAATTGTGATACAAATTTTTTTGTAATTTAAAACTAAAAAAAAAATAAAAATGAATAAGCAAAAATCTAATTAGCAAGTGCCCTTAATGGATCTTTTAATTATGGGCGTCTATTGTTATGGTGTATTTAATTATACTATATATACTACACTTATATTAGGCACGTACACCGAAAGCAAACAAACGCACAATTTATTGTTTGCTGTTCGTGCCAGGCCAAATAACATGACAATATGGACATGTATTTTTAGAGCTTAACGACTTACTTGTAGCAGTTAAAAGTGACAATCCGAATTTTATGCAACAGCCACCAGAACGTGTGTGTGTTTCCTTTATATTGTTATTATATAGCCGGCTGACTGGCGACTGTCAGTGCTGTAAAACGTAAGCTCAAGTGCTGCTATCAACTGTTTCTAATTGAAGAAACTTATCGATAAGCTTATCGAAATGAAAATCACCGCCAAGCATGGGTGTAGTCAAGGCAGCGAATATTCCATTTTTTATTAAATTTTATTTTATTTCGGAGAGCTAACGAAATTAAATATTTTGACAATTTATTGTTGAATCGTTTTAAAGTTTTAAATTTTAAGCAAATGAAGCAAAATTTAACCCCTTTGGTTGTAGTTATGCGCACGCCCATGGTTGGTCGTTCAATTAAGCAAAAGTCAGCTGACGCCTTGTTTTAGCAGCAATAACAACGATGGCTCCGAGAAACAATCACGATCCGACGTCCTCGGGCGACTCGGGCAACACAAATGTCCAGGAAGCTGATCTCCAGGGTAAGAATATCTAAATATGTATAGAAATCATCAATATAAGCACTCAACATGTGTTTTTTCTTTTGTTGCCCAAATTGATATTGCGTCTTGCAGAGATGGAGGATGTTAACCAGAGCCTGGACGCTCTAAGTTGTGCCTTAGACGCCGTTGAGCAACGTACCGATGACATTTTATCGCAGCTACGCGAGCTCCTTGACTCGAATCGCGAAATACGACGTCAGTTGGCGCAGGAAAAAGACAATGCTTCCGAGGATCACAGCGAGGATGATGACGACATGGAGGGACAGCCGGGTGACGCAAATCCACCCAGCGCAAATATCAATTAAACGCATAATTTTGTTTCTTTGCTAGTGATAGCAATTTTGTTTCTACAAACCATTTATTGTTTGTATAAAAATATCATTACATTATAATTGTTAATTGAAGTCTTCTTTGTTATTTATTAACTATTGTTTGCGAGGATTTTGATTTTTCTTTGGCGACTTGTTAATGTTCATCTCCCTTAGGCGCTTAGCCTCCTCCTTGAGTTCTGCATTTTCTTCGCGCAGAGCTGCGATTTCTGCTTCAAGAGAAATGACCTTAGCTTCTGGGACTTGCTCATCTACATCTGCAGAATCCTCTTCGGTCTCGCTCATCACGACGTCTTCGTCATCCGGAGGGTTAATCGAGTTTCCAGCGGTGTCATCGTAGCTGTTGTCATAGTTTGGCTCTGGGAAATTCGGTGCCTTGGGATACTCTACAGTGATGAGCAGCTCAATGCAATCATCGTTACAATCGGGATTGGTCATACGCTTTAGTTGGTCGGCAAACGACTTTTTCTCTTTTGGACCCGGATGAAAGCTAGATGTGCTTATGAGACGCAAATACAAATTGGTAATGGCACCTGGCTGTAATATGGTCTTCAACAGCTGGCGACTGCCCACATCCCAGATGCACACCTGTTTGTCCTCGCCCCCGGAGATCAGCTGTTGAGCATTCAAAGACAGAGCCAAACAGGTGACGGCTGTGCCAGCTGTGTGGCCAACAAATGCCTGACTCTCATCCTTCTCCAGATGGTATTCCTGTGGATGAGAGATAAGAAAATAATGGAATTAGTCAATTGAGAACGTTTTCCACATTGATATTGGTATTCACCTTCATGCGAGGCACCTTATCCATATGAAAGATAAGCACCTGACCATCACTAGTGCCCACATAGACGTTTGTCTCCAGCTTGTTTACAATCACGCTGTGCAGCGAAGCCGGAAAGACGACGGTCAAAAGCATGGTTCCATCACTTAGATCATAGACCTTGCAGCAGCGATCAATGGACACGGTGTACATGAAGGAGCGAATGCCACCTAGTCCAATGTGCACATCGGTGACCGCAAGTCCATGATCATTGAAATTATAAAGTGGAGCATTCTCCCCGCTGTTGCCGTCACCGACGGGAGCAACAGCACGTGTCAGACTCCATACAAGCACGGCACCATCCTTGCCGCCGGTGACGAAATGCTCACCGTTGTCCGTAAAGCGAATGCAATTGATTGGCTGATAATGCTTGGATAGTGTATTGAGCAAACGTCCTGAGTTAAGATGCCACAAGTAGATGGTCTCCTGTATGGCAGCGACTAGATAGGCACTATCTGGTGTTAGGGCCAATGCATTTACCTTGCCAGGCACCACGTAACGTACGCTGGGCACCTGCTCCTGGCAATTGATGGCCCAAACGTGCAGCAAAGGCTTCATGCTGTTAGCAGCAATCACAAAGTTATCCTCGAGTATTTGGAAGGTACGCGGCTGTATTGTACCGCCGCCTTTGTAACGCATCAAATCGGTTCCGGTGCGCAGATCCTCTACGCAGCAGGATGCACGTTCATTGTTGAGTGTACTGATAAATAAGGCTTCGCCAATGTCCCCCATTTTTAAAGATGAAGACTACACGTGCGTGCCTTACGATGTAAACAAATCGTTCAAACTCGAAGCTTTCAAATGGCGCTTAAAAATACCAAAAAAAGAAAAGCATGGGTGCATTTGAATATCAAACATCGATAACTCAATGAACAGTCGATATTTAAGGAAAAAGACAATACCATCCCAGACAACTTTAACGTGCGTGTTATTAAACAACTAAAAACAGTAGCTTTTCAAATATTTCGCCATCTGATGGCAGCGTCTATAATTACAATATGAATGATTTCTTTTGGGAATTGGTGTGCATAAGTAGTGCACTCAAAGTGCTATTCTTGCCCGCCTAGTGAGTAATATGTTAATACGACATTTGCCGGCCGGCAAATATCAAGCTAAAAATGGAGCACTTCATTTCAATTTCTTTGCAGCTATTCAACGGATTTTGAAGTACATCGCAATTGGTTGGCCATAACGCACAGCTTGCCACTGAACCGATGGTATTTAGATGCAACAAGTGAATGGACGCTCGACTACCCCCCATTTTTCGCCTATTTTGAGTGGCTGCTCTCACAAGTGGCCAAATATGTTGATCCCAAAATGCTTATTGTACAGAATCTAAACTATGCTTCCGAAAACACAGTATATTTCCAGCGCGGCTCAATTATTGTGATGGATATGATCTATGTGCTGGGCGTAAAAAGTTGTCTGGCCGCTCTTGGAGTCGTACAATCCACACAGAAGCACTTTGCTGCCAGTATGCTGCTGCTCCTGAATGTGGGACTCGTGTTTGTGGATCATATACACTTTCAGTACAATGGATTCCTCTTTGGCATACTATTCCTGAGCATAAGTGCCATGCTGAAGCAACGCTACTTGTGGAGCGCATTTGCATTTGCCGTCTTGCTGAATTTCAAGCACATATTCCTTTATGTGGCGCCCGCCTTTGCTGTCTATCTGCTCAAGTTCTATTGCCTGGGCGAAGGGAAGTTTGTGCAGAATACAATTAAGCTGCTCGCTGCGGGTCTCACACCATTTGTATTATCTTTCGGTCCATTCTGGCAACAGTTGCCGCAGCTCATGTCGCGCCTGTTTCCCTTCAAGCGCGGCCTCACACACGCCTACTGGGCGCCCAACATTTGGGCACTGTACAATGCCGGCGATAAGCTGGCTGTCAGTGTCTTGAAGAGAACGCGCGATGCCGATGTGCCCTCCACGACCTCGGGGCTGGTGCAGGAGGTGCAGCACATAGTGCTGCCCACAATAACGCCGTCCATTACATTCGCACTCACTGTACTCTTTATGCTGCCCATTCTGCTGAAGCTCTTTATGACGCGAACCAGAGAGTAAGCAAACCAACTGTCTCTACTGTTGCAAACTACTCTAATCATGACTTACAATTGCCAGGCAAGCCAAGATGGTGTTCATGCGCGCCATTGTCCTCTGCGCCTGCTCCGCTTTCATGTTCGGCTGGCATGTTCACGAGAAGGCCATACTTATGTGCCTGCTGCCCATGTGGTGAGTAATGCACTCTCTGAATTTGGCTAGACCCTCATTTAAATCGATGTCTTACCATACAGCCTGCTTGCCGTGCTGCACCAACAGGATGCGAAATTTGCGTACATCTTGAGCATCGCCGGATACTATTCGCTGTTTCCGTTGCTCTTCGAGGTGGATTTGCTGGTGCCGCGCTACTCGCTATACATGGCCTACGTGGCGATGATGTATGGCCAGCTGGAACGTGTGTATATGTGCAAGCCGAGCATCAATGTGTTCGAATGGATCTACTTCTTGGGCTTCATAGTCATTCCAATCTATGAGCATATAATCAGTCGGCTGTTGGGCCTACATTTGCTGCTGCCATTCATGCCGCTGCTGCTCACCTCAGTGTACTGTGCGCTGGGTGTAATCTATTTCTATATACGCTACTATATCTACGCCATGGATTTCCAAAAGTCGACGAGCATTGGCAAGCATCGTCACGTCAAACAAACCAAATCCTCAAGCTCCAAACGAAAACGCAAAGTCCAATAAAAATTAGTATGTATGTACGTTCTATGTATGCCAGTTCATGAACAATTGTATTCGTTTGCCGGTTTTGTATATGCATATTGCTAGTGGTAGGTGTCGTCCGGTACAAGGCGCCTGGCGCAACAACACAATGGCCGTTAGTCAGAAACTTAGGTAGAGCGCTGCGGGCGGTACTTGATCTACCTGACATTTGTGTTGCAGGTAAACAACACAAATGAGTGGGTGACATTCCTGGAAAGCCCATGGAAAGCACCACATTCAATTGAATGAATCGAACGAAGAGTAAGCGAGCACAGTCTTCAATTGAAAGTGCAGCAAGTAGGTCGTGTCGAAGGAGGAGCAAATCATGCAGCATCTATACAATCCATACAACATGTTCGTTAACAAATAGAGAAAACATTGCCAAATGTTTATTGAAATAATCACGATTCGAATCATTTGCAGCCCTCAAGATATTGAGGCGAGCGCCTGTTTTAGGAGAGGCACCTACATCGAGCTATCGACGGGGGTGTTACGTCGTGTGGAGGACATACGCACCGAGGATTTCATTCAGTCGGCGTTGCGTAGTCAGCAATTTGACCTCAAGGAGGCGACAGTCGTGAAGATCGACAAGAGCTCTGCGCATGTGAACAAGATAACGTTTAGCTATGATATGCAGCATTTGAAGGTGGGGGGCATCGAATACGGAGAAGTTCTATTAGATGTATTTGGATTTAATTTCGTTGATGGTGCTACGTTTCAGGTCAATATGGAAGTGGCATCGCCTCATCCGCTATTTGTCTATGGGCAGGGCTGGGCATCCTGCAACCCGCAATTGACTTTTGATCTATACGAGCTGAAGTGCCAGCAATTACAGGTCGGCGACATTTGCCTTTCGCTGGTCGAACGTGAGCAGCCAGCCCCACCACCACCACCAGCACCCATGGAGTCTCTGGATTTTCAGGCTGCTGCACTGCTGGAAGCCCAGTGGACAAGCTGTCAATCTGCAGCAATGCCTAGACATCCCTATCAAGTGTACGCTGAGATGGCAAACCTTGTGGCAGCCTATACACAACAATTGATTGGTAAAATGACAAACTGACAATGCAATTAATGCATTTCTTATATATTGGACGATTTATGTATGTATTGTAATATTGTATGTAATTATTAAATGAATAAATACCTTAGAATATGGATGGTAAATGTATTCCACCTTAATTTTCTTAAAACTCACTTGAAACTAAGCTCTTATGTGAACTTTGAAAAAATAATTTTGGAGTAAAATAATTTTTTGACGACTCTCGTCAAGATATTTCAAAAAACTGCGATCCTTGCTTGACAGCACGACACTATCGATAACAATCTGAATCGATTACTGTTCGTTGAACATCGCATAAAATATATTTACTGAATATGGACACACTGTTTGTCAGTGATTGACATATCTATGAACTGAACGTGAAAGCCAAAACAACAAAAACAATTTGGTGGCGCAAACTTAATATATATATATGATCACCAATCGTGGTGATCTTTTAATGAAAAGCAGCGTCTTACCGCTGGGCAACTGCAACAATGCCAATGAAGATGCATCGATATTAGCCAATTTTTCTGGCAACAGGAGCAACAAATTAAGCGGCAATAAACACTTTGGGAGCAACTACCACCACAACATCAACATTCACAACAATATTAATAATAATAATAATATTCATAACGACAACCGCAACAACATTATTAACACAAATGAAAACACGCTGTGGCCAAGAGCACACGATTTTCAAGCGTCATTCGCTAACGCTAATCCAGTGCTGCGTAATATAAACAATGATATGACAAAGGGCATTCCGCGTAAACTGCATCAATGCACGAGTAAGTAACCCATCTATTAGCACATTCAATTACATATGTTCACACTCCGTTAACTATCCGCATTTGCTTCTTATATTCGTAGTGCAATTCACAACCAATGAGCGTGTGGATAAAATGGGCAGCGATGATCTGCGCATGACGAAGATCATACGCCGCCTGCACAACGAAACGAGTCCGGCGGCTGCCCTCGAACTGTGCAATAAATTGAATATGGCCGTGCGGACTCCAATTAATATCAGCTATATGAGTCGATCATTTGACGTTATTCTGGATGGGATGCTGTCGTTGTTTAAGCAGTGCCCGCCTGTGGTGCTGGACGAATGCAGTAAAACTCTGGGAGTGATTGGTTATATCAATCGCATGTCGTATCCCATCTATGAGGATTTTATTGTGAAAAACTTTAGAGTACATAGGCGCATGCAAAAATATTTAATTGTTGCACTACAGACGACGCTAAGGTGAGTGTCCATCCCACGTCCACGTGAAGCGTGATCCGTAAGCCTGCTTTATTTTAGTTGCGACACAAAATGCGATTTCCAATTCTTTTCGGACAAGATAATGGCCACGCTGAAAGACTTTCTGGAGGGAGCCGAGAGCGCCGACATCTTCATGGGTATCTGTACCTGCATTGTGCAATTCTCTCTCAATTATCGCGACGCTTTTGAGTGCCATTTTACGGACGTAGTGGATATCATCATTGGCTGGCAGCTGGAGATTGGCCAGCCCGATGAAGTGAAGACTCATTGCGCCTACGTGCTGGAACAGCTAACACCGTACTTCAGCAAACAACTGGACTTTAGCTATGGACTGTTAACCCAGTTCATTGAGGACATATCAGAGAAGTCAGAGCGTCCGGGCGAGCGCATTGGCGCCTTCGTTGGCGCCTTTAATACACTACTCAAATGCCTAACCCGCATGCATATCACGTGCGAATCGATTGTTTCTCTAGCACTTGCACAGCTCATCAAAGTACTGCCCACCATGCTGCAAAACCTGGAGGACATGGGCGACGATACTCTAATGAATATCAATGAGCTCTTATCCATTTGCTTGCTCAATGGCTATGCTAATCCAGATACCGAGACTCTCGAAAACCTAATCCATATGCAGTTCAAGCATATATCTAAATTCCCAGAGTCTCAGCAGTTGAGCTGTCTATATTTGCTATTGTGCTCAGTACGAAAGCTGCGCGCCCGCTTGCCCGCCAGCCTGGTCCAACTGATCTTTCAATCGCAGCCCGCTAATGCCGCAGAGCACACATATTTGGCCAGCATAAGGCTGCAGAGCGACACGAAGGCACACAAGCTGCTGCTGCGCACCTGCCAGGAGACATTGCTGATTAAGAATGTACCCATCTTGCAGCAGGCATACAAGCAGCTCGTCCAGGATGTAGACAAGTGCATATCAAAACTGGTCCAGGTCAAATGCGATTGCAGCGAAGCGAACGTGTTGCTGCTCTTCCATTTGTCCGCATTGGCGGCCTTGGCCAAGCAAACATCATCTATTATTGGCATGTACGCCTGCAAGCCATCCATACTGGAGCTCTTGATAAACAATTGTCGTGCGGGTGAACTTAAAATGTGGTCGAAGCATCCGACCACCCATCATGCCATACTCAGTCTGCTGGTCGTCCACTGTCAGGCCAATCATAATTTCCGCAACAATTCGAGCTTGCTGCGCGACAGCGACGACGATAAGAATCTGCATCCGGGCAACAGTCAATCGCCGACGGCGCACAGCTTCGGTCAGATACTCAAGTTTTTGGCTCATTGCTTGGAACATGGTTCGCAGCTGGCACCGCTTAATCTGAAGCTGTTGCTCGGCTGGACAAAATCTCTGCTCATAGAGTGTGGCTCACGCTGCACCACATTGCTGCAGCATGACGACTTCGTAGAAATTTGCGAGAGCGTTGCCATTACAGCGGCCAAATACGCGCCCATCGAGAGCGCGCTGTGCATTCAAGCCGTGCTGGACTATGGTACATCGAATCTGAGCCTTGAGCTGCTGCAATTGTTTCGTGAGACGGCACTGCAGCAGTTGCAATCGCTCTTCAACAGCGCCCACGAGACCTACGCCCAGATTTATGCCCAGCTGCCGCTCAGCTTGATTGTCTCGAGGCGCGTCCCCTCTGGCATTGGCAGCAACCACATTTGCGTTTGGCAACAGCGCCTGAGCCAGTGCAGCGCTATGCGCGAGAATGTCTTTCGGGATTTCATGGATCGTCTGCAGACACCGGAACAACAGCCGTTCGGCGAGTGCTTGCGCATGATGTTCATGCGCAGCTGCCAGGTGATGCATCTGGATGAGCGACAGGAGAGATTATCGCAGTGCACGCGCCGCTGTCAGCGTCTGGCCACCGTCTGGCTGCAGTTTGAGGCGGCACGCTATTGTGTCGACCAGAAGCTGCGCACTCCGCTGGGCAAGCCACAGGACACGTTTCTTGCTTTTGAGGCCATTGTGACGCGCTATGCACGACTTATTAGTGGTTGTGCCAAGGAGAGCGAGCGTCGATCCTTCGATGGACTATCACTCCAACAGCTGTCCAATACGCGTGCCAATTTAACATTGTTGCTGGGCTTCTTGGATGCACTCGAGAAGCTGATCTATAATGCGGCCGAGGGCAGCGCCTTTGCATTGCGCGCACCCGAAAAGCCAGTCAGCGCCTTCTTTCGGCTCAACAATCCCACATGTCAGTCCTGGTTCAATCGCATACGCATCAGCGTTGTGATCATTGCCATGCACTGTCAGCAACCGGAACTGGTCATACGCTATGCTCAGGTGGGTTCATCATTGCTGAATCCATTCAAAATGCGATTTCAGTTGATGCTAGGAGGCGTGGCAGAATGCATAATGCATTTATATGTATATATATTCAGTCTCAATTAGGGCACACTCATTAAAAATACTTGCGAATCCGTACTTATTTCTCTATCCACAGCAAATCTTGCTCACACAAAAAACCCAGGACTGCACATACAGCCAGGCCATAGTCTATTTGGCCTGGGCCTTTGTCAGCTGCAAGGAAGCAGACTCGCTGCGCGGCCTATACGTGTGGGCGCGTACACGAAGCAACAAGTGCTACAAGTGGCTCCAGCATGCCGCCGATCAGGCAGCGGGACACAAAGAAGTGGCACTGGCTGGCTACAAGCTTGTGCTGAACGAGAACTCGCATGCAGAGCTGGAGACGCACACACGTCAATTTGTGCAGGCGCAGCTATTCGAGTGCATGCACAGCACCGGGCAATGGACACAGATTGTGGAGCTGAAGGCGCAATTGAAGCGCGCCGGCAACAATATACAGCTCAATCCCTTTCTGCAGAAGAGCATTACGCAGCTCAGTGTGCTGGAGAAGCTGCTGGCCAAGAGCGAGGCCACATCGGACGATCTGAATGCAGCGCTGCACACGCTGAGCATTTGGCCCGGCGACGATGAGCCGCACGCTAGCTTCTCGGCTGGCTATGTGCTCGAGAAGCTGGAGAATATTGTGCTGCATGAATACCAATCAGTCGATGAGCATAAGCCGTTTGAGGTGGCCAGATCGGTGCAGCAGCTGATGGACATGAGCTGGCGTGAATGCCTGATCAACTACAGCTGCGATCAGCAGCACTGGCAGCAGCTCACGCTGCTGAAGCACATCACCCAGACGCTGAGTAGCAATAGCCAGCAGGGCCAGCACGTACTGCAGCTGCTGCCCATGGACAGCAATAGCATAGAGGAGCAACAACAACAGCACCATCAGCAGCAGCACCATCATCATCAGCATCATATTAGCAGCTTGGATAGTTCCATATTCCTGCGCTGCGTGGCCTGGACTCAGCTGCTACGCAATAAGTGCAATATTGAGAATTTGGGCAGTCTGTATTTGGACACCGCGATGGTGGCACGTGAGGAGGGCAACCAGTCCACCTGCCAGGCCATGCTGGAACTGTTCTTTGGCCAGCCACTGACAGACGTTGCGGGCCAACTGCTCACCAAATCCCCTGATACGAACAATGTGCAATTGCTGCGTGGCTACACCGAGTTGGCCAAGTGCCTGCATCTACAGCAGCAGCAACAACAGCATCTCCTGCAACAGAGTTTGCACAGCAGCGAGATGAATGCCATCAATGTCTGCACAAGCCTTTGCTTGGCCATACAGAAGCAACCGCAGAAGCCGGAACTATCTTCTGGTGTTGGGGCCGAGCTATTGTTGACACTCTCTGATTGGATAACTGCGCGCAGCTGCAGCGGCCTGACCACCAACATGTCCGCACACATGCAACAGCTGCTGGAACAATTGCCCGAGTGCCCGTTGACGCGCTGTACGGCACAGCCGTCGACGCTGCCACATGGCGAGCGCTTGGTGGCACGCCTAATCAATGCCAGTCTGCAGCAGCGGCCGAACAACGAGGAGGCGCTCATTGCGTATGGCAATTGGTGCTATCGCTGGGGCAAGAAGATCGTCGACAGCAGCACCGTGCTCAGCCAGGCGGATATCACTGCCATTGGCGAGGCGCTGGGTGAGCGGCTGCCCCTGGGCGAGGATACGCTGCAGGAGCTATTGCAGGCGCTGTGCACGGAGCCGCAGCCGAGCAACCATTGCGAAGAGGATGAACTGCAAACGGATGCACAATGCGAGCAGCGACTGCGACGACTCAGCGTGCTGGCGAACAAGCCAGCCAGCGTGCTGGAGTCAATTATTCAAATTTGGCGTCGGGCCATGGCCAATACCTTTGACTACTACAAAGAAGCGGCACGTTCCTATTTCCATTACCTCAGCCTGAAGACGGGCTCCGAAGATGATACAATTCTGCAGCCGATGCAGCAGCGTTTCCATATCGACGACAGCAATATGGTGACGACAACGCTCCGTCTGTTGCGCTTAATTGTGAAGCATGCCAGCGGATTGCAGGATGTGCTGGAGCAGGGCCTGAAGACGACACCGATTGGACCATGGAAAGTCATCATACCACAGCTCTTCAGCCGACTCAATCATCATGAGCCGTATGTCAGGAAGAGTGTTTGTGCGCTGCTCTGTCGCCTGGCCGAGAGTCGGCCGCAGCTGGTCACCTTTCCGGCCGTGGTGGGTGCCAATCGTGAGCTCCAGGTCACGCCCATTAACAGCAATATTCCGGGCAAGGGAACGGCCAGCACGAGCTATGCAATACTGTTGAACGCCCTGGCCAAACAGTCGCCCGAGGTGGTGGAGCATGTCCAGCTGTTGGTCAAAGAGCTACGACGCGTCTGCCTGCTCTGGGATGAGTATTGGATACACTCGCTGGCGCATATCTACAACAGCTATGTGGGCCGTGTCAATGGGCTGGCCAGCGAGTTCAAGCCGGACGATCTAGAGGGCAAACAGAATCGCTTCGATAGTTGGCGCCCACAGTTGCTCAGCGATATGGAGGCACTGATGGCATTTACCGCTCGTGAGGCGGAGACCAATTACGAGCGCAGCTTTAAGCGGCGCTTCGATGCACCCATTGCGAGCACATTGGAGGCGCTGCGTAATCGACCGTACCCAGAGGCATGGGATAAGCTAAAGCAGCTTTATCATGTGCTGCAATCCAATATGCTGCGCGGCACGAGCAGCACCCTCAAAATGCAGACAATCAGTCCAGTGCTGTGTGAAATTGGACGCATGCGGATCTCAATGCCGGGCCTGGACGCACACAACGAACAGCAACCGGTGCTCATTGAGAGCGTTGAGAGTGCTGTCTGCATTCTGCCCACCAAGACGAAGCCCAAGAAGGTCGCCTTCTATGGCAGCAATGGGCAGAAGTACACGTTCCTCTTTAAGGGACTGGAGGATCTGCATCTCGATGAGCGCATCATGCAATTTTTGTCCATATCAAATGCAATAATGGCTAGAAAAAGTGATACACCGCAAAGCTGCTATCGGGCTCATCACTACTCGGTCATACCGCTGGGCCCGCAGTCGGGTCTAATTAGCTGGGTGGATGGAGTGACGCCATTGTTTGCTCTATACAAGAAATGGCAGCAGCGACAGCCGCAGTCAGCATCATCTGCCACATCACGACGCCTCACCGATCTATACTACAACAAACTATCACCATTGCTGGCCAAGCACAATATGCTCGTCACAGATCCGCGTCGTCAGTGGCCGCTGTCCGTGCTGCGACAAGTTCTTAGCGAACTGCAACAGGAGACGCCAGCCGATCTGCTTACCCGTGAGCTGTGGTGCCATGCGGGCAGCGCCGCCGAGTGGCGTCAGTCGGTGCGTCGCTATACCAGCTGCATGGCCGTCATGTCTGTAATTGGCTATGTGATTGGTCTAGGCGATCGCCATTTGGACAATGTGCTCATCAACCTGAGCAGCGGCGATATCGTCCACATCGATTACAATGTCTGCTTTGAGAAAGGTCGCACTCTACGCATACCCGAGCGTGTACCCTTCCGGCTAACACAGAATATGGTTCATGCATTGGGCATTACCGGCATTGAGGTAAGTGCTTAGATCATAAGCGCGATTCGAGTTTACTTTCTGAGTTCTAAGCACAGCCAAAGACCGACAGCAGAGATATTAGCTTTTGGATTTAAGATGTTATATTTGAAAGTCCTATGAGCCCATGTATAGCTCATGTATGTCTTTGATTCTCGTATCTATTATCCTAGCTTCTAAGGGTCCTTGCTCATTAAGGACCTTAGGGCCTTAGGCGTTTTGGTTTTTCGTCAGGGCCTTAACTCCTAAGGGCCTTAGTTCCTTAAGGGCCTTAGCTCCGAAAAGACGTCAGCTCCTCTAGGGCTTTAGCTGCTTAAAAGCCTTAGCTGGTTAAGGGTCTTACCTCCTCAAAGGCCATACCTCTTTAGGGCTTCAGCTCAGCATTTAACGGCATAAGACACTAATCGTTTCGATCGAATAATATCGTTTAGAATCCTAATAAAAGTGAGAGCTAAACTTGGATAATTTTTATATTGGATTGGAGAATGTTTTTGCTTCAGGCCCGAACTATGCTTGAGTGTGAATCAAAGTGCTTTGAAGAAACCCTTAAGACTAGATGCTTAATAGTTTTCCTTCATCTCCATTAATTCTACTTTACTCAATCTGTCGTTATTGATCTCTTTTGTCTCTTTTGATTTAACCATTCATTCATGATCCCTCAAGCAGTTATCATCTTCAACCTTCTCGGTTTCTCCCCTATATCATAAAAGGCATTCACTCGTTTGTTCTACAACTGATTTTATTTTGTATTTATTGCGCGCCCTCGCATTGAGTTGAGAGTTTTTCCGTGGGCTTACATTCTTTGGCTGCTGTGTAGCCGTTGCTGCTGTTGCTATCGATGCGCTGTTTCACACTATCCGAGGGCAAATTCAGCTCAAGATCGGCATCAATGCGACAGCAGCTGCTAGACTTGCAGCACAGCGTCTGGGCAAATGCACGCCGAAAGCCGGCATTCTTCCATGAGTAGATGATGGGGTTAAGCGCTGAATTGGCCATGGCCAGCGAGAAGGCTATCTTGTAGATCATCGAGTTGCTGCGACACACGCGAAACAGTTGAGCGATGGCCACACAGAAATAGGGCAGCCAACATAGCGTAAAGCAGCCCATAATGAAGACCACAATCTGGACACTCTTCCAGTCCGGATGGAGCATGCTGTGGCTGCTGTGCGTGTTGTAGACGACAGATTGACGCAATCGTTGCGCCTGTTTGGATGCCTCGCGCATAATGCGCCAGTAGAAGACCAACATGCATATCCAGATGATAGCAAATCCGGGCGTTATTATCCCAGCGACATACCATGGCAGCAGCACCTCATCAAACTCACAGCCCTGCGCTGCGGACCACTTGTTCCAGAATATGGGTATCAGTGCCACCAGAGCTCCCACACACCAGTTCAATGTGATGATCATGTAGGCAACGCGACGGGTCATATAGCTAGCAAGATAGAAGATTGAAGATTTCGATTAGATGAAGATTTACGAGAGAGGAATTTATATTAAAAACTATGGGCAAAGCCAGGTCGCTCATCGGAAGTATCGAATAAGCTATCATCGCTACGATTATATGGGTGCTATATATTCACTTTATTGAGTGTAGACGTTGGCCTCAAGGAAAAATAACCCAAAACACGTTATAAAGATAAGATTCGGATATTGGAGATTATAAATGCAATCGACAAAAGAAATAAACTGTCAATTGTAATAAGTAATTGTTAACGAGGCGATAGCAGCTGCCATTTACCCAGCTGGGATAGATAATATATTCAAAATGATGCATCGCGATATGAATACCCCCAGTGAGGAGACCATACAGTCCATACATACATATATGATATAGTAAAATATGAGCTTTATAATATTGCTGTAAAGTCAATTGACTATGTCGAAGGATGGTTAGATAGACCTTGAAACTGGGTCCTAATTAGATTATAAGATTGAAACTATATAGACAGCTTGACAAGTCAGTTGACTTAAATGATCTGTGAACATGGACTTGAATAGGAAATCCCAAATGCTATAGAGTTTATCTGAAGACTTACCGTCTGTAGTGCAGGGCATACATGACCGCAATATAACGATCCACGGCAATCGAGATGAGCGTCAGTATGGAGACGCAGCAGGCGCAGATGAAGAGAAAGAAGCGAAATAAACAGAAACCGCGTAGCCGGCCCAGATCGAGGCCGCTGCCCATGTAGAAGACAACATGATAGGGTAGAGCGACGCCCACAATGAAATCGGAGATGGCCAGCGAGAGGATAAATAGATTCGATATAACTGAGCGTAGATTGCGACAGGTGCGCACAGCGACAATGGTGAGCGCATTGCCGGCCAATATGAAGACAAAGATGATTGCATTGATGATTAGCCAGAGCAATAGGCCAGGTCCAATTTGTGACGGCAGCTGCTGTCCAATTGTAGCAGCAACAGTTGTCATATCCATTTGCGCATCCTCCAGCTCGTTGGCGGCATTTGTTGTAGTCAAAATGATGGTGTTGTTACTGTGGTTGCTGGGGTTTAACCAATCGTACTCCTGACGACTGTCCATGATACCACCCACTCGACCCACTCGACGATACGGGAATCTCCCACACTCGCGCACACAATTAACGTGAGCAGCTGTCAAACAAACAAAAAAAATCAGATCTGCCAACATATGAAGCGCGTCCACGAAACGCACCGAGCGCCAGTTTTTAGCAATCTGCCAAACGCCGAACGCTCCACATGGGGCAAGGACTTTGGGGTTTAGCCACCGCAATTCGTGGGCGTCGTTTGTTTACGTTTCGGTTTGCTATTATCCACAGCGCCAACTGATAACGCGACCTGATCCAGCGTGAGAAACGCAATCCGTTCGCACAGCTCTCTACCACATTCCCAATTGCCCTACAACCAAACAACAACGAATTCCCATTAGCAATTGTATAGGGCATGTAGCAAAGTCGAATCGATTGAATGATTATAGTGCATGTGTGTGTGTGTGTGTGTAACGGGTCTACATGATTATTAGCTAGTTAATGTGGCTGACACATTTCTATCGATATCGATATGGAGGCATACGTATTTTTAGCACTTCAAAAGTTAACCCTAGGTGAGCCGTAGAGCTTAGATCTATTAATATATCAAGTGATTGATATGTGGATTATATATTTAACAACATTTAGTTTTCCATAATTGAGGCAATGCGCATGTTTAAAGTTCATGTTCATGTTAATATCCATATATATACATATAAATATATATTTATCCTCATGATATACCAATATTAGAATATTATTTAGCCAATGATTGACAGAGAGCGTTTACTTAGAACTTGCAAAAAAAAAACAAAAGTATATATTTACCAGCTGGATAAAGTAGCTTGTAAATTGACAGAGAAATCAACAAATAGTAGAACAAATAATGTAAACAAATTTGATAAAGGCCCATCGAAATGCTTGCGATTTATCAGCTGCATAAATTGCCTTGTAAATAAATATTTCCACGCGTTAATGCTATGAGAAAAATGTTTTTGGCTAACGCGTCGTATGGGTAATAATCAGATAAACTATTTATGGAGCGTAATCAAATGTGGAGCCATAGAGCAAGCCACAAATTACGCACAGTTTCAAAGTTAAAATCATACAAATGTTGCTATCAGATATATAATTATACATATTGATATATTTATATATTGCATATCGTATAATCAGTCGTTTGAATAGTATATATAAAAATGTTCAGTTACTTTACGATGCCAGCAATTTGTTGTTTTTAGATATGCCCAGCGATAAAACCGATTCGTGCGACTTTATTTACGAGTCTATCTGTGAATCGTATCGATTTATGATCATGATACCACATTTGATAATCCATGTCTTTTTTTGTCCCCCCCCTTTCTCTTAGGGCGCCTACCGTCTGGGCTGCGAATATGTGCTGAAGGTAATGCGTAAGGAGCGCGAAACTCTGCTCACCCTGCTCGAGGCCTTCGTCTATGATCCGTTGGTCGATTGGACAGTGAACGAAGATGCGTCGGCCCAGCGACGTGCCACCAATGCGAAACCATCGACCTGTGCCACCGGCTACAATGAGCTGAAGCTGAAGAAGGACAAGTGCAAGAACAAACTCTACGACTGGGATGCCAAGCGGCGGCAATATGTGAGCAAGCTGAGGCAATGCCAAAAGTTTTGGTCTAAATACAAGTGAGTTAACGAGTCGGTAGAGAACTTTAAATAGAGATCGAATTATTTGAGGGAATATTTAATGAAATGCTTGGCTCGTAAAGCTTGCCAAGGAACAAAGTCCCTTTGAGCAAAACTGAACTGAACTTGTTTGGGAGTTGTTCTGTAGATACAGAATAGATTCTTTCCAGGAAAGAAAGTCTTTTATATCAACAAATATTTTTTACCATACGGAAAAAGTTCCTTTTCTAACTTTGTTCTTTGTGGCTTCTCCTTAGAGTCATTCTACCCAAGGAAAAAAGTCCAATGTTCTTTATGGTTAATCCCGTTCTATATCTATTTAAAATTTGCAATTCCAATTAATTTTTTTTGATGCAGACTGGATATATTACCTCAATTAACGGACATGATGCGAGAGATTGAAAAACTGCAGCAAATACAAACGCAGCGTTTGGCCACGGAGCAGGAGCTCTTGAAGCTGAACCAGCGTAGTGCCCTCATTGCGGAAATCAATTCATTGGGCACGGCCATTGAGAGTCACAGCTTCAATTCGGCCTCGCCACGCTATGCCACCAAGATGTATCACACGGAGGCATTGGCTCGCCAAGTCCAGTTGCGTCAGCCCGATTATGAGATGGTGGAGTCGCTGCTAGTGAGCTATGGCCAGTGCCTGGAACAGCAGTATCTGACCAATTTCAATATGCGGCTGATTCACTTTAAGCTGGACGGTGGGAACTCGCACAACGAGTATCTGGCATTGGTGGAGCTGGTGCAATGCCATTTGGCGCCACAGACGCTGGAGAACTATGAGAATACACGCAGCCAGGTGGACGAGCTGTTCGAACGGCTGAACGATCTGGGCCTGCAGTGTGTGGAGCACATGCAACAGTATGCCTCGATAATGTCCTACTATCCGGAGCATCAGAAGCGCAACAATATCTTTGTGCGCTTCCATGAGAGCTATGCCAACTACTTGGCTAAAGCTGAGAACAGCAGCAGCCGCAGAAGTCGCAGCAACTCCGCATCCGACTACGACATGGACAGCATGTTGAGCGCGGCTCAAACTCTGGAAGCGGTCCAAATGGATCTCAGCTGTCAGCTGCATGAGTTGACACAACACTTTGCCAATGATCAGGCCATGACTCAAGCGCAGACGCCGTCGCACGCTCTGCTAGCGGCCATACAGCGCAGCGGCTACAGTAAGTCGCAGCTCAATATGGCGCTAATGAATACCATGGAGAAGGCCAACATGGCATTCGCCGACTACGAGCAATCGGCTGTTGATGAACAAGAGATTAAAGTGCTGGAGCATCAAGTGCAGCACATTCAGCTGGTGCGAACGATGTGCCAGGGTGTTACGGAGTCCGTTGATCTGGCGAACGATCATCTCAGCCAGCTACAGGATACGCTCTCAATTCTCATTCAGCTGCAGCATAGCTTCGAGCATGACCTGACCGCCAACCTGTTTCGTCTGCTGCTAATGCCAGCCAACCAGCATCATTTGGAGGCATTCCTACAGCTGAATAGCACAACTCTGGCCGAACTTTATCATCGATCAATGTCATTTCAGCAGCAACAGCAGCAGCAGCAGCAGCAATCAGAGCAGCAGCAACAGCAGCATCATCAGCTGGAGCAATCGGAACACCAGCTGGACTCACTGCACCCATTGCCCATTCCACGAACTTTGGAAAATCAGTTCATGCAATGCCTGCAGCCCAGCTACGAGCTCTTTCAACAGCTTATCAAGGCCCTGGAACGTGTCATGCGCAATATTAAATTAATTATTGATGATGTTGACGATGCTCCCACAGAGCAGTATATGGTGAGTACTAATGAATCGAAAGCGCATATTAGAAGAAAGCTAATGGAAGCTAATCAATGAAATGTGCATGAATGAGAAGGTTATTCATCGATGAATGAAAGCTTAGTAGTAAGAGAGAAAGAGAGAGAGAGAGTAAGAGAGAGATAACGAAAGTTAAGCATAAATAGAGATAGTAAGAAGAAAGATAAGGATAGCAGAACGCTTGAGAGATCGAGGGAGAGATAAGCAGCTATGAAACAAACAAAGACAGAATGATTCAGATTATATACATAAATATACATATATATATATAAAAGAGTAGCACTAGAGAGCGAGATAATAAAAATATAAATATTAGAAAACTTATTTTTGTTGACGCGTAAGATGCATAATTGTGAGCGATATTTTTTGTTTATTAAAGAAGAGCTACGGATGATGTCAGAGAAGAGTTGTAGACATAGCAGGTATATAGTATATGAGATCGATATAGAAAGGAAAGGCATAAAGGCAGAACAAATTGATCTTAAGGTGGAGAATAATCATTTTATAAAAGAAGAGCTATGGATGATGTCAATGAAGGGTTATAGAAATTGCAGGTATATAATAAAGACGTAATGAAATATAGAAAAGATCATTTCGGCAGGGGTAAAGAGGGAATGGATAGGCTGTAAAAGTAGTCAAGGCAATAAATTATTTCCTGTCCTTGTAAAGCCCAATCAAATAATAAAAGAAGAGCTATACATGACGTCAGGAAAGAGATGGAAATTCAAACTATAAATATATAAGAGGAATTCATATAGTAAAGCAATAAAGAAAGGATCAGAGCTAATGGGAGGACAGATACATACATACATGTATAGGTAGATAGATATTAATTAATTTCTACCCTTGTAATCCTGCCCAATTAATCAAGGTATATTTGCAGGAGCTGGTCATCATTAAGAATGCTGGCAGCCCATTGCCAGAGAAATGGTTCTTCGATCTGGTGCTGCAGACGGTGGATGCCAGCAGGAGCTGGGATCAGCGACTGATGTGTGAGCCCATACAGAACTTTTTGCAGCGCCTGCAGATGACATATATTTTGGGCGTGGTGCCGTTGCTCTCGCATGCCCACTACACGAAATGCTGCACACGTGGCCAGGAGATGGCAATGGCAACCATGAGCGATTGCTCTCCGGATGTGCTGCAGCTATGCGATAGCTTCTTTGCCGCGTTGCAAATGGAGGCGACGCTGCAGCAGCAGCAATGCGAAATTGCACAGCTTAATCAGCTGATCGAGACACAGACACTGATCGCTACGGCACACTATTGGGCCTACGGAGATTCGTTGGGCAGTGAGATGAACTGTGCCCATGTGATCAGCCGGCAGAAGTTGTCCGAGGCCATTAGCCAGAACTTGCAGACGTTGTCGGACCAAGCGCTGACTATGGAGCGACTGCAGCGTCACCTGGCCACGCAGCTGGAGCAGCTGCAGAGTCAGCGCAGCAACTGGAATCGCAATCACATCGACAGCTTGTTGCGCAATGAGCAGCTGCAGCATAAGCTGACAACCAATCAACTGGATGTTATCAATGACCTCAAGAAATGCGCCAGTGCGCTATGTACTATTGAGCAGGTTGACGGAATTGGCGGAGAGCAGGATGAGCTGCTGCTGGACAACATAGAACAGTGGGTGCAGGCCTATCAGCAATGGGAGGTGAGTAATGCCCGCATTAGTTCCGTGGAGCAGGCGATTGTCCAGCTGCTGGATCCTGAGGGTGCCATCGATAGGTGCTGGGTGAAGAACGTGCAGGGTCTGCTCGAGGACTACACGTGCAAGGTGCAGCGAGAGCTCTCGCTACTGGAGTCGGAGCAGCAGAGCAGGCACAGAGTCATCTATGCGATGCTCAAGGAAATCCAGGTAAATGGAGGAGCATCTCTCATCAGTGAAATGCCTAATATTTGGCTCTTGTAGCGTCACCAGGAACAGATGCCGAACATTTACAGGCGCAGCCTATGCGGCGACTCCGAGGAACAGGCCAAAATGGCACCGCTGGATGTTCAGCAGCTTTACTGTCAAGTGCGCGATGCTCATCGCACACTTATAAACTTGTTTCAGCGTGTGGCGCAGCTACGCAAGGATATGAGCGGGGAACGGCATTCGCTGCATCATGATACACTCGCCAGCTGGCAACAGCAGCTGCAGCAAATCGAGGAGATGGTTAATCACAGCGTGGATGACTTCTTCAGAGGCATCGAAGACTTTCTGCAACATTCAGCTGAGACTAATTCGTTGCCATATGAAACGTTTACTAACAACAAGAGTAAGTCAAACGAAATCCCTTCTGTTTGCTTTACGTGCTCAAGCATGATGGATTTTCTTTTCAGGTGCACCCAATCTGCACGAGCAGAAGCGCAATGCATACGGCGTATCAGTGTGGAAGAAGATACGCATGAAATTAGAGGGACGCGATCCGGATAGCAATCAGCGTGCGACGGTGGCTGAGCAGGTCGATTATGTGCTGCGTGAGGCGACCAATCCGGATAATTTGGCCGTATTATATGAGGGCTGGACGCCATGGGTCTAAGTCGATGGACGTGTCCACAAATTGCCAATAAATGGCAAACGGGCAACAAAAACGCATAAAACGCATTATGGAACGGGGGTCGACAACAGTGGCGGGGGATGCTCGGAGATGGGAGTGCCTGTTGCCAAATGTACATATATACATATACATCTAGACATATATCTATATACTTGTCGATGTATGTATATTTATATGTAAATGTCTATATGTATGTATATATATATATACATAATTTATATGTATGTATATATACGCATATATATTTATATCTATTCAGGCTGGGGGTAAGTTGTCGCAAACAGACGCAACGATCGCCCCGCTTCACGCTTCGACCTGCCCCCACCATCCGAAACCCCGCAAAACGACAAACAACAAAGAATGAGAAGAGAACAAAACAAATGTATTGAATATGAAGAGGACACAAAGACAATATCGTTTCGGTTGCTTTTGAAGCTCAACAGCTCAATGCCCACACTCGGCCGAGCCAGCCGTACAGCTGAGCTAAACGTGGCCGAGCGCCGCAGGACGCAACATCTGGTGCGTCCGGCAGGAACATGCCCACACGTAAGCAACTATCAACAGAACTTGGAAGAGTTCTCGTATCCGTTGCAAATTTGAAATTGTAATATTCATTTTAAACACACTTATACAAGCACATACTCTTCGCATACAATATTCACTCCCAATAGAAAATGAGAAAGAAGAGAGAGAAGAAGAAATGCTTCTTTGCATATCGTTTATTTAAGTTTAAGCTCAATCATTTTTTTTAAATTTAAGTTTTAAACCTTTTTACCGAATTATTATATAGCTTATTGGCATATTTATACACTATCACCAGCAGCCGCGGGCCATGCGCTCCAATTGGATTTGTTATTTTAAAGCCATCATTTTATTGCTTTATAGTTCTTCCTTTACGGTGAATCATTATGAGCCTCATTAAAGATTTATACACAATAATTGCAATGTGTTTTTATTTACTTCAATACCGAGGAAGATTTCGCGGCAAGTTATCGATAGCACTAGCACTATCGATAGGCGTTTAAGCCGCAGCAGTTGCATTGGAAACCAGCTTGACTAATTGGAATTGACGCTGCTAATTGGAATTCGAATGCAATTAGATCTGAAGGCTCATCACAGAAGCAGGGAATGCTAAAACAACAATGAAACGATTAAAAGACCAACAACTTGAATATATCGTTTGTATTTATATATAATCACTCATTTATTTTCTAAATTTTTCCACTTTAGCTCAATGTTACTTTACTCTCTTCCATTTGCCCTCTATCTCTCTCTCTTCGGCTGTCATTTTACTTGGTAATCGTTCGTGTATCAATTACATTTATATTTGTTTTCACTTGGATAGGGTGTAAAAAGTTTGAAATGTTCTTAATAGGATCAAGACATATTTATTACCAGCTAATGTGTTTCTTATTTTCTGCTTCTTCTTGTTTTATTTGTTTGCATTTATGTTTTTGTTTCATCTTTCTATTTATATGTTTGTTTTTATATTATTTTTAATTTTTTTTTTTAGGTATTTGTTGCAAATTAACATTAACTTTATTGAACTCCTTGCTTACAATTACTTTTGTTGTTATCGCTTTTCGTGTTTAGCTGTATGTGTGTGTGTGTGTATTTTACAAACAGTACTGTTATAAATCAAAATTCCAGCTATGTTTAAATATTGTGTACACCTTCAACTATTTTTGTTTATTTTCTCTCTCTCTTGTGTTCGGGAAACGTTTTTTTCTTCAGTTAATGTTAATGTTGCTTTTCCGGTTACGCGCTATAGTTATACAATTAAATGTTTATATATGTACAGTACATTAATGTATACATATCTATTTATTCATATATATATATATATATATATATATATATATATATATATATATATATATATATATATATATATATATATATATATATATATATATATATATATATATTTATGTATATATATATATCATTTACAAAAGAACTTAACCTTCTGTCATCGTTCATATATTTGTTATTACATACAAAAAGATTAACAAAATAATATTAATGAATTATATTCATAAAAAAAAAAAAACAAAATTATACAATAGTTTGTTTTACATATATATTTATATATATCTTCATATGTATTTACGGCACTGCTCGTAAGTTTATTTACGTTACGGATTGTGAATGCGGCTAGAAAATTTGATTAATTTTTTTTTTAGTTTCTATCATCTTGCTGTTGTTATGAATAGTTCCAATATAAGTTTTTGAAACATGAAATACATTTGAATTGCCTTTAGCATTCGTTTGACCAGAGTTATTTTCAATATTTGCAATATTTTCTCATTTTACTTGAAAGTTCTCAATTTTTCAGTTTTTTTTTTTTTTTTTTTTTTGGTAACAATACAAACAGAATAAAAATATAACAAACATAAAGTATGGGGACAATTAATATATATAAAAATTATATAAATATATATATAAATAGCAATAATTAATTTATGACATGGATAAACACAAAATATTTGTCAATTTTCAAATAAAATCGTAATAAAAAAAAAAAAAAAAAACAATTACAAAAAATACATAGTTGAACAATTGTTTAAAGTTAGGCTTTCATCCTTTTTTTTGTTGTTGTTTTTGTTTTTGGTTGCTTTGCTTTTGTTCACTAATTTAAGCATAATTATTTATAGTGTTTGTGTCTGCGTGTGTGTGTGTTTGTGTATCTGTGTGTTCGTTTATCGATCTTTATAGTTGTTGTTTTTGTGTTTATCCTATTTTAGTTTTAGTTTTTTTTTTGTTTTGTTTTTTGTTTTTCTTTTTAAAATAATAAATACATACATACATATACATTACATTACAATTACATCATATCCATAGTACAAAATATAAAATTTAACATCACATTGGTTGACATTCTTTTGTTGGTTGGTTGGTTGCTTCGCTTACACATGCACTTACTTTCATCATCATCATCATCACCTCATTCTCATCATCATCATCATTATCATCATCATTATTAACTTTACATTACGCATAACATCGTGTGTTGATTTAGCTTTGATTTATATACTTGTTTATATAGTTGTTTTTTGTTTGTTTTTGTTTTGCTTCTGTTTTACTTTGTGGGTTGGTTGGTTTCGTTTACACTTGTCCTTTGTCCATTTGTTGGTTGACGTTGCACTTTCTACATTTGATAGCATTTGAAATTAATTAGTGTATTTGTGTGTGTTTGTTAGGTGTGTGTGTGTGTGTATTTGGGAGAGTGTTTGTGGATTTGCATAAACTGTCGGTCGGTAGGTCAGAACGATCGATTGCTCGATCCAAATTTTCGTTTATCTTAGCCTCTGCTCATCACACATCCATTTCCATATCCGTTTCGATTTCCATTTGCATTATTTTACATTTTCTGTTAACAATTGATGCTCTCCTCTCGCTCTCTATCTTTCTACAATGTTGGCCTCTGCTTTCTAACCTGCAAAAATATATAGAATCGTTCATTAGAATGCACAACAAACTTATTTACACACATATTTACATATATATATGTACATACAAATGCCTGCTGAGAAGTCGTCTAGAATTCAGTTTGATTTATGGTGCACGCTCTACGCACTGCCCACTCAGAAGTTAAACGACTTAACGAGCTTTACAATACAAATACAATGCATTAAGCATATACATATATCTATATCTATATCTATATCTATACAGAGACGATGTCAAATGACATGAGATACTGATTACATAGAATAGCTACATTTACATATCAATGTGAATACATTCAATACTTATATACGAATGAAAAGGTTAATTTACATATTCACATTTATTTACATATATCACTAGCAAAAAAGTAAAATAAAAAAAGTATAGTGCACGATAGATGCATATGATAGCTACTTATCAGTAGCAATTTATATACATGCATAATTTTGCTTGCATTATTTTGGCGGCATTACCTAATGAGATTTTTACTAATCTCCGGGATGCTCTGGACAGGAGCGATTCACCTCAAACCAACGATCGATGCAGCTGCAGGCGAGATGAGAATTAATCAGAATATAGATTTACAATAATTATATATATGCCAAGAGGTGGCTTTAGTTACCCTTTGTGGTATATGCATAGACATGGCAATCGAGCAATTGTATCACCTGGACTCAAGTCTTCAAGACATATGACGCATTCGCCCTTGGCGTCCAGCAATGTGTCCTCTACAATTGCAAATGGAAATTTATAAATAATAAACAATGCTGGTAAAACATTCCCATTGCATACCGTTATATGAGAGTCTTGGTTTTGTTAGGCACATAACTAAATGACATTCAATATCGTCTGGCAACACAAACTTATTGCACACGGGACATTTGATGCCTGTGGTGCGGCGAGAAAGAATTCAACATTATTTACCAGGAACATTAGATATGTATATATATATAGTTATATATAATTAGATATGTATATATAAGTATTTAGATACCATTGAAGGACCAAATGTGCGATGGAAGCGATGTTGCCGTATAAACACGGCCAATGCCATTCGCGGATGTTGCCGATGCAGCCAATGCGATGCTCTCAACGATATTAGCACCAGTCAACGACATATCCTGCAATGGGACAATGGGGACAATGACAATGGAGACACTGGGGTGATTCGAGCACAACTTACGCGTATTGAGTCACCGAATGCGCGTCGCTGTTGAATATAGCTTTGTGCGGCAGCCGAGGAACTGTTGTTGTTGCCGGCTGCCGCTTGGAAGCTATTGCTATTTGAATTAGCTGATACAGAGACTGAGACGGCGGGATGTGTGTTGTTCGGGTAGGTGCTGGATCCCTGCTGCTGTTGTTGTTGCTGTTGCTGCTGTTGTTGCTGCTGCTGTTGTTGCTGTTGAATGTCAGGCACTGAGCTGAGGCTGCGCGCACGCTGTCGATCTATAGACGTAGAGTTCGGCTGATTGTGATGATGATGATATACCTGTAGACCGGGCAATGTGCGCAGCAAATTGAAACCCTGACCGGCATCGCCGCTCCGGCCACCAACTGCTGAGCTCTGCGCCGTTGTCTCGGTGGCAGTGGCACCCGTTGAGCTGCTTGAGAATGTTCTGGAGCGTGGGCTCTGCTGGCCGCTGGTCGCTGGTGTGCTTGCCTTTTGACCCATAGAGTTTGAGTTTTTTTCTATCACGCACGGCCTCTGCCTCTGCCCACCCCCCGCTGCCCCTGCGCCCCTCGATCGCTGATTGACTGGGTTCGCACTCTCCTCCACTCGCGTTTTTTATTGCACTTTTCGTCTTCGCTCTCAATTGGAGTCTCTCGCGGATGCTCTTGTTCTGATGCAGCTTAATTTATTTATTTATTTTGCTTTTTGAACTGTCTTTGTTTGCTCCTTCGTGTATTACGCGTGTGTGGGTGGCTGTGTATGTGTGTACGTGTGCGCGCGTGTGTGTGTAGGTGCTTACCAGTGTGTGTGTATGTGTGCGTGTAGGAGAGTTTCTGCGTGCGTTCACATTTAAGGAAACAAAACAAATGACAGCAGCAGCAGACAACAATAGCAAACAAAGTTGATGTTATGGATCAGGGTTTTGGGGACTGGTGGGTGGTGGGTGGTGTTGTTGGTGGGTCAGCAGCGGCGGCAGTGACGGGCGGCGTTGATAAATGCGGTATATAGATAAGTGTTTAAGTGTGTTTATGTGCCTTCTGCCTTCGCCTGTGCAATGATAATAATAATGATGATGATGTTGATGATGATGATGATGATGATGATGATGAATGTGTGTACAGAGAGGTGAATGCGTGTGTGTGCGTTTGTGTGTGAGTGCGGGTGCGGGTGCCAAAAATGGGGAGCGTTGGGATGGCGTTAATCGCACGTCGGTTGTCGGTCGTCGGTGTCAGTGTCGGTGTGTTGGTTCTTAGTGTTAGTGTCCGTTGTCGGTGCGTAGTTGATTGCTGCTGTTCTTGTTGTTGTTGCTATACCGAAAGCCAAAATAGTTGTGGACTCTAACTACGCTTAATCCGCTTGATTACCACTCGCAATTTAAATTACTGTTTCCGTTTTCTCTATATTATTTTTAACATCTCCGTTTTCGTTTTATGTGTACTCTTTGCTTTGCTTTTGACCACCACAATTTATTGGCCGACCACCACAGCGTATAATCGCAGTTCCCGGTGTTGAAAAATGTCACTATACAAATCAAGCTGATAACGATATATACAATCACTATCGATTGTCAGCGCAAAACCAGTGGAGTGCAAATGGTATCGATGGTGATGTTGTTTGTGATGTTAAACAAAAAAATTTTACTTTACGTGTTTGGTATATGTTTCTGATCTTGGAAATTATAAATTATACAAAAATAAAAAATTCTTTTATTTGCTTGTCACAGTTAGTAAAGACATTTTGTGCCGGGAAAACTTGAATCGATAGTAACATATCGAAATATCGTTGCGATATCAATAGATGTTGCCAACCAGCTAAGAAACAAGATTTTTTAATAATGCGTTTGTGTTTGTAGAATCGCAGTTGTTGGCAAACTATTTAATTATTAATGTGCTGCGGCCATTAACCGTAATAGACAAAGCGCACCAGGACACTAACAGAGGCGGCATGAGTTGGTTTGAAAAAGCCAAAACGGTTCTAATCGAAGCGCTCGACATCCAGGATGATGACAACAAGGCAACAGATAACGCTGGCAGCAGCACAACAGCGAGCAGCAGCAGCAGCAGCGCAGCATCATCTATGGCCGGCACCAAAGGTGCAGCAACAAACGCATTGAACACATCTGCTATAGACGGTGCTACATTCTATGACAATCCGCATGCCAACGAGATGGTTACCATTCCGCCCAGGGCGAGCGATGCCTCTGCGTCAGCACCAGCCAATCTCTATGCGAAACGCCAGTCGGCCACGTCAGATTCCGTCGATCTCCTGTCATCGCCGTCACCCACATCGCCAACTGGTGTTGGCTGTTCGCGCAATTCCGAGTCATCGTTGGAACTCATTACGGCCCCGACAACGGCCAGTGAAGTGGAAATGAATATGTCCCCCGATACGGAGCCTTCACTGCCCGATAGCATAGTCATCATAGCCAGCAATGAAACATCTGACAATGCAGATGGCGACGATGATGATGACGATGCCGATGGTGCTATTGATGATGACGAAGATGGCCAAGTGATTAATTTGGATCAAGATGATCATTCATTGCATTTGAATGGTGAGTATAAAACTAGCTGCATCTGAATTATATTTCACATTCTCATTTGGACTGCTGCAGACTCTACCAAAACGATGAAAGCCTTGGTTTTTAGCGACACACAAACGGCTGTAAACGTATCTGGTGCTGGGGCTGGCGCCGATTCGGACTCTACGCAGAGCTTTGAGGACATCCAGCTGCAGTTGAGCCACAAGAGCAAGTCGGCCGGCAGTCCGGTCAACACGGAGACCTGCCAGCATGGCAGCAAAACGGAGCTGCCCGATCAGAGCTACTCGTCCACCTCATCGGACATTGAGATCATATCGAATCCTAATGGTGATTCCAGTACAAACAGCACAACGACGCGCACTAGTCCACAAAAGTTCAAGGAGCTGTGCGGCGCCGTAAAGGGCCATGGACATGGGTTGCATGGCCACAAGCAAGGCAAGGGTCACCATCGCGAACCGTCAGAGATCTCATTGTTGTCGGAGGACTCGCAGTCGGAGCTGGATAAGCTGGTGCATCGTATAAGCGAACTCAATCAGGTTATCGAGGCGCGCGAACAGCGTCTGCTACAATCGGAGCGCCAGAACGCGGAGCTGCTGGAGCGGAATCAACAGCTGACCGCCCAAATGGAGGCCGCCAAGAATAGTGCCAACAGCAGCGAGGCCAACGAGGCGGTGCAGCGCCTCTCGGCATTGGAGAAGAAGTTTCAGGCGAGCATTCGGGAACGGGATGCGCTGCGTATACAAATCAAGAGCCTTAAGGACGAGCTGCTCAACAAAATACCCAAGGATGAGCTGACCGAAAGCAACGAAATGATTACAGCACTGCAGTCCGAGGGTGAGAAACTGTCCAAGGAGATCTTACAACAGTCGAACATTATCAAGAAGCTGCGCGCCAAGGAAAAAACCTCCGATACGCTGCTGAAGAAGAATGGCGAGCAAATCTCACAGCTGTCCAGTGAGTCGGAGCGCCTGAAGAAATCTCTGGCCGCCAAGGAGGAGATGGAGCGTTCACAAATTGAGGCCGTTTGCCGCATGACCAACGAAAAACGGCGCGTGGATGAGGAGAATGCCGAGTTACGCAGCCGTATCGAGGATCTGCAATCGAAGCTGGCGGCGCTCCAGGCGAGCTTCGATGGTGTCAAGGGTGATCTGCAGCAGCGACAGCGCCATGAGCAGAATCAAATGCAGGCCGAGAACCAGGAGTATGTGCAGCAGTTGAGCGAAATGCGCGAAAAATTGCGAATTACCGAGCACAACATGGTCAAGCGGGAGCAGCAGATGCGCGAGGAGAAACGTGACTTGTTGCGCCGGCTCGAGGCGGCTGAATCTCGTGCGGAGAGTAGCACCCAAGAGCTGAGCGTGTCGACGACGCCGCTCATCCGACAAATCGAATCGCTGCAAAAGACGCTGAACCAGCGCACTGTTAGCTGGAGCAAAGATGAGCAACAGTTGCTCGAGAAGCTGGAGGATGCTCAGTCGCAGCTGCGTTCGCTGCAGCACCTCGAAACAGTGCATCACGAGCAACTGGACCTGCTGCACACACGCTGCGACCTGCTGGAGGAGAAACTGGCCAGTGCTCTAATGCAAGCTGAGAATGCTAAAATCCAGCTGCATCAACAGGAGCTGGACGCTAGCATCAGAGAGAGTGACTACAAGAGGTAAGAGTGAATCATTGCTGAATAAGAATTAAATATATTAAATATCTTTTTTACTCGTGTCCAGCCAGCTGAGCTCGCTGCAGGTGCAGCTGAAGCAGCGCCAGGACAAGCTGGAGTCGTTGGCCGACCAATGCCAGCAACTGGAAGCGGAACTGCGCAAGCTGCACGCCTTTCAGCGCAGCAGCGAACTGACCGTGGAGGCGGTCAAGGCCAGTAATGAGCTGTCCGAGAATCGCTGCCAAAAGCCGTTGCACGTCTCTCCGCCGCTCAGCCTGGCGGATGAAAGCGGCTCCAATGAGGATGGATTGGGCGGCATAATCGATTGGCAGGGCGTAAGCTAATCTTATAGAAATTATTCTATGCATCCACTTTAATATCTTGTTCCAGGACGACTTGGAATGTGCCTCGAATAGCGGACGGCAGCAGTCGGGCATGATTCAGGGCGTGCATTTGAGCTTTTTGGCTGGTAATACCACAACGCTGGAGCATCTGCAGGCGCTGCTCAAGCAGCGCGATGGCGAACTAACGCATCTGCAGTGGGAACTGTCGCGTCTGCAGGCGGAACGCGGCGTGCTGGACAACGAAATATCCAATTTGACTATGGAAATGGAGACGGTTAGCAGCAGTCACGCTTGTGATCTCTTATTATTGCTGTCACTCAATTCTTTTTTAATTTGTGCAGTTGAAGGAGAAAGTGCAATCTTATGAAGCCATGGAGAAGTGCTATGAGGATCTGCAGCATCGCTACGATGCGCTGCTGCAAATGTATGGTGAAAAGGTGGAGCGCACTGAGGAGCTCGAACTGGATCTGGTCGAGCTGAAGCAGGCATATAAAATACAAATTGATGAGCTGCTCGCGGCGCCGCCTCCAAATCTGCAGCGGCCAGCAAAGTCCACATGATTGCCGTCTCTGGCATGGTTGCGACGTGCCTAACAGCCGGCAATCCAGTCGGATTTATATCTGGTTATATTTCTCTTCGATCTTTGTCGATCTTAAGCAAATGTATGCTTCGGGCATCAATTAACGAAGCTGCTTATTTTTTTTCATTCCTCTATTTTGCTTATTTATATGTATATCATCTATGCACACTATGAGCGACAGCACTCCAGATCCCTCCCTAGCATCCAATTAATTATCTATGTATAATCGTCATATTAACATACAAGGAAATATAATTTGCGTGTTGAAATTTCTAGTTATATTATGAATATGGATCAATTGTGATAATTTTATTTATACTTATGCGTACATAAATTAAAAAGTAATTCATACATCAAGACTCTTTGTTTCGATATTTTACTTAAGCTTTGAGCAACAATGGGATCTAGATCTGATCTTTGGACTGTAGAAGAAACGATTTGTAGCAGACGTCTTCTATCACATACTTATGCATACTTAAAATAGTGTATGACAATTAGCTAGCAAGACAATAAGGGATACATATATAATATATATATAATACATTGAAATACATGAAGCTATAATATTTGGCTGATATACTCATATACTCGAATTAAGCTAGTTAACTTCACATTTTATGGCGCTCTTAGAATGGCATTTGCAGCCTGTGCTAGTGGAAATACAGGCTTGGATAGCTCATCGTCTGCTTTGGCCATATAGCCACAGCTGTTTCTTAGATCATCCGTGTTGAGGGAGAAGATCATTAGGCCGCCAACATTGAGCGATTTAATATAGTTGGCTTTGCATGAGATGCTCGTCTTGCTCTCATATGAGATCCATTCCTGCACTGAGCTGAGATAGGGCGAACAAGTCTCGTTGTCGTAGGTGAAAATCGGCTCAATAAATTGATTGACGCACTCGCAGGTCTCCGAGAGTGTAGTGAAGCCCAGTTGCCCGCACTTGCCAAAGCCCAATGCTGGTGCGCCTATCCGTCTGTTCAAGGGACTCATAAGGCTGTAAATGAGAATGACAATGAATATGTTACACATAAATTCTAAACCCATGTTACTCACGTAAATGAATGCCCATAGGTGGGTAGGCCGATGACCAGACGCTGCGGCTCCAGGCCGTTCTTCAGCCACCAGTGCACGGTGTAGTTGATGTTAAAGGTGGCCATTATGGAGTGCTCGGTAGAGCGGGCATAGAGAGGCGCATTCAGTCCAGTAAACGGCGTATCCTCGCGATAGAAATGAAAGTCGTAGGACATGAGATTCACATAGTCCACGTAGAGATTGATTTCGCGTATGTCGTAGGCGAAGAAAGCAATGCCCTCGGGTGCAGCGACGGCCAGAGTCAGTAGATTGTTGCTGCGCTTCTCGCGACGCCACTCGAGTCGGATTTCGTGCAGCAGCTGGGAGAAGTGCATGCGCTCATTGTCGTAGGCTCGTGGAAACTCCCAGTCTAAATCGATACCATCCAAGTTAGGATATTTGTGAAGTATGTCACGAAGCGAGCGCAGAAATTGTTTGCGTCGGTCATGATTCGCTACCATGTCGGCAAACTGATGGCCACTGTCCGCGCCGCCAATCCACAGCAGCAGCTTCACCTTCGGATGAGCGGCCCGATAGAGGCGTGTCTCATTCTGCAGTACATTCTCGAGGCGCGCCGACAGCTGCAACGTAGTATTGATTAAATCGGCAATGCCAATGTTAATGTGCGTGCACAACTCTCCCGGCACATCGAGTAGGCTCAGCTTATCGGGCCCTACAGCTGAGTAATAGCATACGATGCGTTGGTTGTGTTGCACTTGCAGACGATCCAACGCCTTGAAGTGCAACGTTAGTAAACAAATAAGTGCAACGCACGTAAACAATAGTATGTTGCGAATTTGAAGGTCATGCTTTTGTAGCCTTGCTGGCACACTATTTCCATTATCACTTTGTATCTTGATATAATTAACCATTGTTGTTACTCGCTGGCAAAAAGTGATAATCAGCAACGTAATGTTGTTTTTGCTTTGATTCAAAAGCCAGTGTAATCAAAACAAAAAGAAAAACAACCAGAAACATCGATAGCATGCGAATTTCATTCGATAGTGCAAGATTGGCGATAGGTTATATGTGGTTGCAACC
Organism: Drosophila antonietae; assembly: GCA_030914385.1. Classification (NCBI taxonomy): domain Eukaryota; kingdom Metazoa; phylum Arthropoda; class Insecta; order Diptera; family Drosophilidae; genus Drosophila; species Drosophila antonietae. Next base: position 81,165 of record JAUESO010000167.1, read on the forward strand.
CTGTTCGCATGTGCATATGCGTATTTGGGTAAAATAAGTTTCTGTCGTTTGTGCTGCAATTTCTACGTACACCGTATATTTCATTTCATTTATTTTTTTGCAAACTTCAAAAACAATAAAATGCAATTGCTGAGCGTAAACAATAAATAGCTGCTGCTGCCGTACAATACGTGAAAATAATATTGCCGTCTGTGAGTGTCAGTCTTAATGTTTGTATAATTTGCTCATTGTTTTTCCGTGTGTGTGTGTGAGAGAGAGAGAGAGAGAGAGAGAGAGAGAGAGAGAGTATATATATATATGTGTGTGTTGATGTTGCTGCTGTTGTTTTCGCCGTCATTGTTATTGTTGTTGTTGCCTTGCTTGCGGTGCAAAACAAAACACACCCAAATGACTGCCACCAGCCGAAAGACGAAGAATCAAACACCATCATGCATACCGTAGGGTGGTGCAAACCGGCAAAAGGTTGAAACTGCTGTAGGATCTTATATTAATAAATACATAGATTTATATATATATGAATGTGTATGTGCATTTGTGTGCTTTCGTTTTTGGCATATTCACGCCCATTTGCATATGCACATCTGTGTATGTTTGTACCTATTTGCATCTGTGTGACTCTGCTGAATGACTCACTAGATAAATGTCTGCCCACATTAAAAAAAAAAAAAATTTTAATTAAAAAAAAAAAAAAAAATTGCCGGTTCGACTTTGGCACCTTGCAGTTTCTGTACTTGTTGTTATTGTTGTTGTTGGTGCGCTGTTTGTGTTTGTTTGTGAACACGCTTATCTGGCGCAGCTTATTGCCCGCCCTCTCCCTTCTAGCGCCCCCTCATCCATACCGGTTAGCCCGGGCCACAAGCACTACCAGAACTTGGGCTCGCATTCTTTGGCTTGTTAAAAATTGTAACTAACCTGCTTTTTATTTTTAACAATTTGGTTTCGTTATTGTTGCAGGTTGAGCAACACGGTTAGCTAGCTATATGAGAACCATGACAAAAGACTACGATTATCTGTTAAAGGTGCTTTTGGTTGGCGACAGCGATGTTGGTAAACATGAGATATTGTCCAATCTGGAGGATCCGTCAACCGAGAGTCCCTTCTGCAGTGGGAACGGTAAGTGGGCCGACGTTCATTGTTATATTTATGGCTCTGGCATACACCCAACTCATATATAGATTGCACCTCTCACATATTGCAAACGGTAGCATATAAAACGACAACCATATTGCTGGAAGGCAAACGGGTTAAACTACAGATCTGGGATACATCTGGCCAGGGTCGTTTCTGTACCATAATACGCTCCTATTCCCGCGGCGCTCAGGGTATTATCTTAGTGTATGATATCACAAACAAGTGGAGTTTCGATGGCATCGATCGGTGGCTCAAAGAGGTCGAGGAGGTGAGTGCTGTTATTCTAATGCAATCATCGAAATGCTTAAATAATATATTCCAAATATATTTTCCAGCATGCGCCTGGCATACCCAAGGTGCTTGTGGGCAATCGTTTACATTTGGCCTACAAGCGTCAGGTGGCCGCCAAGACGGCGGAGACCTATGCCTCACGCAACAATATGTCCTGCTTTGAAATATCACCACTCTGCGACTTCAATATACGCGAATCCTTTTGCGAGCTAGCCCGCATGGCGCTGCACCGCAATGGCATGGAGCACATCTGGCGCAGCAATAAGGGTACGGCTACATAACTATATAAATTCATGTATTTATATTTATAAATAATTGTTTTATTTTGCAGTCCTCTCGCTGCAGGAGCTCTGCTGCCGGACAATTGTGCGTCGCACTAGTGTTTATGCCATCGATTCGTTGCACCTGCCGCCCTCCGTTAAATCGACACTGAAGTCGTATGCCATGACAACGTCACAGTGCTACAATTCATTAACGCAAAACTCGAAAAGTCGAAATCGCTGCAAGACGCCAACCAGCCACAGTCGCAACAGTTGTGCGATCGCGTGATTGCCGGCTTGTAGGTGGTTTCTTGTCTCTTCTGCAACTGCCTACGCAACGGCTGCGCAATTGCGCCTAAATCTACAATCTACTTATATTTATACTATCTAAGCTTCAACACACACACACATACACACACACACACACAACCCACATAACATGCGCGAGTATTTTCTTCAATACAAATATGTCATCAGCATTAATATTTATTATCGTATGAAAAAGAGCGAGAGAGCGATGTTTATATTTTTACATGCTATACATACTACTCATATATATATATATATGTGTATATACCATATATATATATATGTATATATGTGCATCTACTATACGATATGCATATAAACATATAAATATATATATATATTTTTTATTCTTTATAATGTTTACCATTATCGCTAAATTTAATAACGCATAACTATAATGTTGTTAATATTATTATTATATTTGCATACTTCTAATATCTAATACACTGGATATAGTATACTGATACAAGGTATTCCTTCTTAAAATTTTTTTTATATATATATATATATATTTAAATTTTTCATTTTTGTTAACATTCGATGAATACTTGTAGAATTTTTTTTTTTTTTTTTGTAATTAAAAGAAGGCGTTGGAACAAGCGAATTGATAAGATGATGATGATGATTATAATAATTATGATACTGATCGGCATCATCATCACGATGATGATGATGTTGATGATAAACATGAAAAACAACTACAACTAAAAACCACATGCGATATCTTTGTCTTTGTCTATGCAGTAATCCATCTCATTCTATTTCAGTGCAGCAAAGTGAAAGTTGGGCTGATGTGATACATAACATAATATATAAATATATATATAATAAACTATTTTGTATTATGACATACGTTTAGACTTTTTGAGCCATATTCTGTAGCCGGACATAGCTTAGAAAAAATTCGAAAACTCTCCGCTAAATACAAATTCAATCTGATAAGAATAATTGATGATGATTCATGATTCAAAAAACATATCGTCCAAGATTTTTATAAATATATAAAACCTATTGATAAAGATTAACAATATAAAGATATATATATAAAAGCACTGCCAGCTTTGTATATAGTTTATCTGATAAGTTTACCAACGGGCTTGAATTGTAGCAAAGCTATTTCTATATCTCTTTGTAGACATCTGTTGATCTGAGCTGAGAACTTTTGGATTTGGGATCTCATAAATTGGGCTTTTCATAACTCTCAGCGCAGATGTTTAATTTCTTTTTAAACATCTTATCTTGGCCATCACAACGGCTGCAAATTGAGATGTCAACCACATAAAATTGGCTTTTATTATAGATCGTTGGATGACAAGTTCACACATTTGCTGATTGATTAGCCCATTGAAAGATCAATTTAACAGTGTTTTCTCATTCATATGTGTTTTTTCCCCTTTTTTTTAAACACTTTTTCTTTTCATTAAAGGCGAAAGACCAGAAAAAAAAAAAAAAATAAAAATAAAATCAGCCCGCGGTTTCATTTTTAATGGCTATTCAAAATTTCGCTAAAGCTTTTACACAATCACAAACGAAACCCGAGTTGGCCAATTCAAATATGACAACTGATTTCCATTTGATACCAAAACTAGTTGGAAAAAAATAATAATGAAATAAAAAAAAAACATGATAAAAACAAGCAAAAAAAAAAAACAAAAAAATACTTGGTTTATGGGTGTTATAGTTTAAAGGTATCAGGGAGAGCTTAAAAAATAAAATGAAAAATTTATATACTACCATAGCTTAGAAATAAAAGCAAACAAATTAATAAAAAAGCAATAAATAGCAAAACATTTACATATGTTGAGTTTATTGCATTATTTGTTGTTGTTGTTGTTGCTGCTGCTGTTGCTGTGGAGGCTTTGCTTTGCGTTGACATTTCAGTCTTTGAAGATAACACTAAAATATTCGGATCACACCTCTTTGGGCAGAGCTAAAGAACAGCTTTAGATATATAGTAATAGTAAATTGAGCGCTTTAGAATTTTATTTATTTTTAAGCTTTACATTACAGCTTTAAGTAGCTTAGCAGCTTAGCAGCTTTAGGCTGGCCTCTATTGAGAGTGATTCATTTTTAGAACATGAAAATTATTTTTCTGTGAGAAGAGCTATAAAACTTTGTGTAGCACAGTAGGACAGTAATCTTCAGCTTTCATTGCTAAAATGTTTGAGCTTTAAGAAGCTTGGAGCTTTTAAGAATATAATTAAAACTTAGATACAATATAATAAGTGAAGGTGAATGCCTTTCACATAAGAGCTTTTGGCATTAGGATTTTTCTAAAATGCCATTTGCTATAGAGGTAACTGTTGCCTGAATTTCATAATTTAGTCTAGATTTCAGTCTATAGATAACTTCTGCATGCCCCTGGCATGAATTTTCAAAATAATATCTTAATGCAACTTCGAGAAGCTTTGGCGATTTCCAGACCAAAAATGTTTGTATTGAGTTGGCTGAAAATATTCTTAATCGACAAGTCGAAGGCCTTAGCAGCCAGTGGTTTAGCTTTAGCTAGTACTTATTACAATTTATTAATTTAGTATATATGAAACCATAGAGAATCAATTTGGAACTAGTCTTTAGAATGTATTCATGATAAACTTCAATTTAATTTTTAGCAGCTTTAAAGCTTATTAGTATGTTTCTAGAACAATTGAAGCTTTTTCTATAGAAGTGAGCTGAAAGCATTCACAGCTGATTGATTTAAAGCAATAATTCAGCAGAATTAATAATAAACTTGAGCTTTAAGAAGCTTGCGAGCTTTGCAAAGCAAACGTTCTACTCCATTGAACAGAAACCATTTGAAATCATTTGAATGCAAAAGAACAGCTGTTTACATCTTCATCTGCTGATGTAATGCGAGTTGAACGCGGGGTTCCATATGACTCTGGCGCCTCTAGCGGATAGATTGTAATCGGGTCATATAGAAAGTGATGGATCTGTAGCATATGCGGTCGAGGTCAGGCAATGACATGACCTACCTTTTGATAATCGCACCGGTTTGTTTGCGGCTGGTATACAAGTTGGTTATTTTGGCGTTTAATACGGTTTGGAAATGCTGGTCAACGGGTTTTACGTCTCATTTGAATTTTTTTAGCAATTTAGTGCTCCACTTTGCCCCCGTTCACAGTTCGCCGCACCGCTGTCCCAACACCATTAAATCCGATTCGGGGGCCCGCGCCATCGATGACGAAAGCAAACAGCGGAATCTTCGCTGCCCGCCTAGGGCGAAAGCCGCAACAACGGCTCATTGGGCAAGGCACCGGATAACGACGACGACGACGACAACAACGAAGAAGAAGAAGACGAAGCAGACAAATCTGCATAATGATTGCGATCGGTGTATATAAGCGTGCAACTGCTGGAAGATGATCATCAGTTGCCTCTACGGTTTCATTCTTCAGCTACGTGAAGTTCCACAGATTTCGTACCCCCAAGCAAGAAACTTCCAGCAATGAAGGTAAGCCATTAGCCATGCAGGATTAGGGGCTGGCATCTCTAATGTTCGCACTTCATTCCCAGATCTTTGTGTGTTTGTTTGCCGCACTTGCTGCCACCTGCTCCGCAGGCATCATTGGCGGCGGTGGCTCCGGCGGTGGTGGAGGCTACAGTTATGGCATCGGCAGCAGCGGCGCCGGCGGCGGGATTATTGGTGGTGGTGGTGCTTATGACCATGGACACACTGAGGTGCGCACAGTTAAGGTTATCCACGAGGGCACCCAAGTCGGTCATGACCATGGTGGCTTTGCGCATGGACACGGCGGCCACCATCAGGAGGTGAAGACCATTAAGGTGATCCATCAGGAAGCCCCAGTTGTGCATCAAGGCCATGGCGGCTATGGTGGCCATCATCAGGAAGTTAAGACCATTAAGGTTATCCACCAGGAAGCGCCAGCTGTTCATCATGGCGGCGGCTTCGGAGGTCACCAGGAGGTCAAGACTGTGAAGGTCATTCACCAGGATGGCGGTTACGCTGGTGGCTTCTCCCATGGCGGCGGACACGGCGGACATGGCCACCAGGAGGTGAAGACCGTTAAGGTTATCCATGAGCAGGCTCCGGCTGTCCATCATGGCTTCTCGCATGGCGGCGGCTTCGGTGGTCACCAGGAGGTCAAGACTGTGAAGGTCATTCACCAGGATGGCGGTTACGGTGGTGGCTTCTCCCATGGCGGTGGACACGGCGGACATGGCCACCAGGAGGTGAAGACTGTTAAAGTTATCCATGAGGAGGCTCCAGCTGTTCATCATGGTTTCTCCCATGGCGGCGGCTTCGGTGGTCACCAGGAGGTCAAGACTGTGAAGGTCATTCACCAGGATGGCGGCTATGCTAGTGGCTACTCCCATGGCATCGGTCACGGCAACGGTCATGTCCACCAGGAGGTGAAGACCGTAAAGGTCATTCACGAAGAGGCCGCCCCAGCACCCATTGGCGTCCACAACGAGTACCTGCCCCCAGTTGTCTCGGCTCCCCAGCCCGGCTACCTGCCCCCAGTTGGCGGCTGGAAATAATCTCCTCAACTGTACTCAGTTGATCTGTGATTCGAACTGTGTCATAACTGTGACCTCCTTTGTTAAATAGTTTTAGTAACACCCTCATTTTTTTTCCATTAGCTTAAGAAACATTTTTTTTTCTGTTGAAAAATAAATACATAATGAAAAGTATGAACAAAATTAATGATATAGAAATTTCTGGGAATTGTACGATCTCAGTTAATGATATGTGACATGCGATCATATGATTTCCGAGTTTGGCCTCTATACAAAAATTAAGTGTAAATAAATCACATATTTTGTATCATCATACATCATACATGATACATCATAAATGATTTATGATACATCAAAAATTATACATGATTCATGATATATTATTATTACATCACACGAGATACATCATACATCATACCTCATACATGATACATAATATATCATACATTATACATCATACATGATACATCAAACATGATACATTATACAAGATATATAATTATCATACATGATACATGATGCACCATACATTATACATGATGCATCATACATCATACGTGATACATTCAAATCTACATACTATAATAATATAGCATTGCAATCCCAAGTTACAATCTTTGTTCCCCCTTTCTCCACCTCATTCTCTCTTACATTTTCCATAATTTCCCGTATATTTTCTTGGTTTTACACATTTCATCACTTGCCATCAATTGGGCGATTAGATTACCAAATACTTAAGCATCGCATAGATCAACTAACTGTAGTTAATTATTAAGCAGCTCATTTGCATTTAACATTCATTATGAATTATTATAATTCCCAAATCTACCTTAACTAGCCATTTGCATAGAGAAAAGTGCAACTGGTTTTGGATCCACCCCCCACTTTCGTTGCGGCTGCGTTTCGACAGTCCATTAACATAATAGAGTATAAGCTAAACGAGCTGATTAATAGGCCCATAAGTTGTTGATTTTTCATCTTCGTTTTTCATTATTCATTTTTGCTTATCTTAGGTATAATGTATTAACTGAATGCGTGAGTGTGTGTGTGTGTGTGGGTGAGTGTGTGCTTGACAAATGTGTGTGTATGTGTGTGTTGAAAATAAATTAGAGATTTGTGATGAAAGATTGGGCTCGCTTGTCAGTGATATATCCAATTTGGGCGAGCTCCAAATATACGTCGCTGCTGCGTCATGGCCTGCTCCACGCTATTGCCGCTGCTCAGATACTGATGCAGTGGCAGTGGGCGCGGCGAGGATGATGTTATCAGTGGAACGCTTGTTGTGGGTCGCCATTTCGATGGTCGCCAGGGCGCGCTCTTGTCCACATCCAAGTTGCTGTTGTCGTTGTGGCTTTTGATGTGACTGCCGCTGTCGCTGTGCACGCGCAGATTGAGCAGCAGCTCACCATCGTCGTCGATCAGATTGTACAGCTGAATGCCTGCATCCGTGCCGGCTGCTCCATGCACATGAGCGCGCTCCAGGCGCACCTGTTGCTTGACCTTTGGCTTTGTTTTCCTGCGCGCCGGCTTGGCATAACGTATGGAGGGTAATACGCGCGAGGCGCGTTCCTGTGCTTGCAGCTGCCGCAGTATGCCCAGCGGCAGCACCAGATCCGATTCGAATGGCAAGAAACCACTAGCATGCACCTTGATTATGTTGCGACGCACGGGAGGTAACGGTATCGGCTGCACCAGCTCGCAGCTGCAAATCAACAGCAGCAATAGCAACAAAAACAACGCAATCGCAGCGCAGCTGCTAGTGCTGGCAGGATCAGATTCATCGCTAAGCAACGGCGGGCTGGCACATGTTCACTAATTGCAGTCTTTTACAACACTTGTGATCGCCTCAGCTTTTTCAGTTTATTGGCTGGCAATTGCAGGCGCACATTAGAAAAACAAACAAATAAAAAAAAAAAACAACGTAACAATATAATGATGATAGTAGTTAGCGACGGAGCTAATGTGGAGTCGAGCAGCTCATTCTAGGCCGGTATTGCACCAACTGATTTTGACCAAGCCACGCACTGCGCCACAGACCGCCAGAGAGCAGAGCTTACACGCACACTCACACACACACACACACAAACGTGCTCACACACAAGCGCACACAAACAAATGAATTAATTAGAGAAAATTCCGACGCATGCTTTATGAAATGAACCACCGCACAGTGGTTTTAATAATTGGAAATAAATATTTTCCAGCTGAAATTTATATTTTATTAGTTTTTGTTTTTGTTATTACATTTCGCGTACTTCATAAATTCCATTAAACGCAATTATGCCCAACGACTTCTAATTTGGCAATTTTCTGCAATTGAGGTTGGCAACGCAGCTCGATAAATTATGCGATTATCTCAGTGTTGTCAAATGTCAACAAAAGTGCAATGGCGATATTTAAATACTGTGCGCTGCAATTCATTGAAAAGTTCCCAAATTTATGAATTCTAAATTGAATGCAGCAAACTTGATGTCTGAAAATCTATATACACAAATCTAAATAAAAAAAATATATATTTATAATTTTGTTTTAATATAATATTTTTATGCATTTTATATGCAGCTAGCATTCATATATGGTTTTCTACATCTTGAACCACTGTGCATTAAATACTTTAAGCTTTGAAATAAAAATAAAAATATAACAGCTAACTTTACTATGTTTATTGTTGTTGCTGTTAGTTTGTTGTTTGTCGTAAACATTTCACTTCTATCATTTTTATGGCCTACACACAAATTGTCGCATATGTATTTGTGTGTGTGTGTGTGTGTGTGCGCTTTTAGTTCTTTAATAAATGATTTATGCTACAGTTAACAAGAATAATTCTTTTAATGTTCAACTGGCGCTGCTTTTATCTTTGTCCAGAAGCCGGCCATCAAAACTGGCTCACAACCCGGTTGGGGTCATAAATGGCTGTGCTACTGTCCGAGTCGAGGGCGCTATCGCTCCCTCTCCACTAAGCCCCACTCTCGCTTAAATTGTTCTTCTTGTTTGCTGTTTTGTGTGTCACCTGGTGCTGGTGCTGGTGCTAGTGTTGGTGCTGGTGTTGGTGCTGTGGCCAATGCTTATTTGCATGAAAATGCTGCTCAGAGACGAACAATAGTTTATGCAAATCGTCAAATGGAAAAGCGTCCACCGATCACTGGAGCACAGCTGACAATGCCTGGCTGGCTGACTGTCTAGCTTGCTGGCCATACATATGTATGTGTGTATTATTTTCACTGGCATCGGTTCGCAATACGGTACAGTGAATTCGGTCGGGATGGGGCGAACACTCTCGCTGACCTATTATCATTCGCATTATCATTTCTAACGGCCAAGTCATTCAGTTAATTGTTAAATGGTATGTATGTAAACATAAATGAACACAAATGTCTCTTTCGAATGCATACAGAATGCACATAAGAAAACCAGTTTAAATTAACTCAACAACTTAACGGCTTTAAGATACGCATCTTCTCTAATTATAGCTACATAACTCCATAACTCAGCTGCAAGTTGTAAGATCTAGTTGTGTTTATGTTAGAATAGAGTGTCGGATATATTTAATAATGATTTTACACGTGCATTATTTTCTCTCTATATAATAATATAAGGGAGGGAGAGGGATACGTTAGTGGATATATCTAAATACATACATATATCCATATGTTGAACTTACATAGCCCATAGAATGAGTATAAGAGATATAGAGAAATTTGTTACATATGCAATCTTTTTTCCTATATCTAATCTGATAGGATGGGGAAATCTCTGGCTATATAACATACATACGTTTCTTGTATAAGCCCAATTATATAGCTATTTTGAACTCAAGATCCGATAGACCAGCTCCTTGTCCTAAGTACTTAACATATGGTTAAAGAAATTGATTTTTTCCCAAAAGCTAATATGCCCGTTTGAAAATAATAGATTTGCCGTTGTATCTGCATTATTTACATATTTTTATCAATTTTTATTTTAGCATAACGAGTACATACTTAGACTTTGGTATAGAGCTAATGAAAAAAAAAAAGAAGTTGCTTGATTATAATATGTTATCCATATACATATATATTTATATATTGATATATAGCAATATATGTATATATAAATATATATAGTATATACAGCTATATTCTTATATATATGTTTATTTATGACTATGTGACTATCATTATAAATATATTCGTAACTTTGTAATTGCAATGGCCAAAATCAACTCCGATTTCCATATAATCGATTTGAAACGGTTTGTGGCTTAGCTTTACTTAGTTAGGAATTTGCACATTGATACATTTAAGTAAACCTATATATGCGCATTCTTTATATCATTAATAAAAAAAAAAAGCTTAGATAAATATATAGTGATTGGATCATATAATAGATATATATATATATATACATACATATACAAATACTGTTGCTCTATGAAGTAATTTTCGGGTTATGGCTCTGGAGTTTAGGTTCATGAATATAAATAGCTAATATTAGAGATAAATATGCTAAATATATATGGTCTATGGCCAGCACATTGACTGCAAATATATACTTAGGCATCTAGTCCAAAGTGATGTGCGGATTTGTATAGGTAAAGCCATGAAATTGTTTCTGATCCATTGACGCAAGGATTTCCTTATCGATGGGCGTTAGACGAACGCGTTCTCTAGTAAATACCCGATCGAAATATTGTGTATCCAGTGGATGTTTCTGTCAAAGAAAATACAGCATGAAATGATAGATCGAGAGATCAATGGGTCTACGTACCACTTGTGGCTTGAAAGGCGGCTCGATTTGCCTCTTCTCAAGCTGGTTCCAGTCAATGGGCCTAAAGAATATATGATCTGCTATATCACCAGCTGGACTGTACTGTGACCCGATACGTTTCGTATAGTCCTTCTCCAGCAGCTATAGAATATGGAATTCATTCAGCTCAGTTGTTTCTCTATAAATATTTATTTAACTTACGCCCTTAAGTATGCCCGTTGCCTCGGCTGATATGTATACTGGAAACCATGGAATTTCATTGCATATGGACCAGAACAATTCGTCCTCATCGCAGCCACTGAATGGCGATTGGCCTATGAGCATTTCGTAGAGCAGCACACCGAATGACCACCAATCGACATTCTGATTGTATTTCTCGCCCTGTCGCATAGAAAATTGCAACGTTATCGTTATCGCTTAAGGGTGTTTAGCTGATCGATAACTCACCTTGATGATTTCGGGCGCCATGTAATCGGGTGTGCCACAAAAACTATCGGCCGTCTTATCCAAATATATCTGCAACTTACACATACCAAAATCTGCAATACGAACATGGCCCTCATAGTCGAGCAATACGTTATCCAACTTGAGATCCCTATAAAAGAGTATTTGAAATTCGCATATACTTATAGGTAGTTAGCATCGCTTACCTATATATGATTCCCTTTTTATGCAAGAACTTGAGACCGGATATAATTTCGGCGCCATAGAAACGCGCACGCTCCTCTGAAAAGCGTCCACTCTCTTGTATGTGAAACATGAGATCTCCACCATTCAGATACTCCATAACAAAGAACAAGTGACTCTGCGAGAGGTGAAGGAAGAGATATGAGAGTTATATATTATACATAAATATACTCTTGTTTGTCTACTGAGCAAGTATTGGATTCTATATAGATATACGGTAGTTAAATATTTCAGTTTTAAGCTTTAATAGGACATACATCCATTCCAATCTATTTAATCCTTACGACTTAAGTCCTATTGATATATTAACAGAGCTGGATCATATAACTAATTTTGTATATTAAAAAAAATTTTTTTTTTTTTTAAGTTTAAAATTATCTCAAAATTTCCAAATTTCTTTAGCTCATTCCACCTTGAATCAGTGGCATATTTTTCATTGAGTTTTGCTAAAGGTGTGCACTACGCCGTATCGCTAGGCTCCCAAAATAAATGGGCGTGTATCCTCAAAGTCATAAATAATTAAAATACCTTCTAATCGGTGTCAATGCAAACAAAAAACAAAACTTATTGTTTGCTTTTACTGAATCGCTTTTTTTTTTTATATAGTATATATGTATATGCTTTTTATGCTCGCTTACAAGGTGAAGAGAAGTATATTAGTTTGAGCGAAATTTTGCATTTTCCAGTTTTGTCTTTTCAGAAGTGGGTCATTTGAACAGATATATATTGAAAGAGACTTTAATATATATAAGAGATATAATAAAAAATATCTGTAGTTAAGGTTGAAAGAACCGTCTTGACAGAAAATGTCGGTAAAGTCAAAGTAGAGACTATGGTAGAGCAAATGTGAAACAGCAACAATGCTTGTGAAAGAATCTATGACTCTACTGAAACGGTTTTGGAAGCTGTACTCGGGGATACGATTAGCAGTGCTCAGATAAAGCATATAGAAAGGCTTCACTTTGAAGGTTTATGAGGGATTCTGAGGTGGAACTCAACCCTGTAAACCAAGCAGTAGTTCAGTTGGAGACGGTGCGTAAAGGCTTTTTGCCTACCTCAACCACAAGCAAACATAAAAAAATATAATAGAGATATGCCCTGTTCACATAAGTGAACTGTGCACGGGCATTACGCCGCCGTTTGGATGCGACTAGAAACATTTTGAATGCTTTGTGGTCAAAATGTTAAGAGAACATTGTCGAACGCTGTGCCGGACGTGCGTGCCAAATTACGTGCTGCTCGGATCGGTCGACTATATGCCATGTCGTGTGCCCCAATCGATGGTCAAAATAGAAACAAAACACACACGCACACAGATACAGAGAGAGCGAGATAGGGAGAGAGAAAGAGTGAGAGAGAGGGGAGCGAGAGAGATAGAACGTGCACTAATAATAGTACGTTTTACCTTTAGGCTGTTTATTTTTGTATCTTTCGGATACGTATGGCGGGTATTACCTACACGAGTCAAGAAAGCCATACATATACATACATATATGGCCACCTCCCGACCTTGCTGGCGACCTTGTCTTGCAAGGGCAGAACTCACCTCTGTTTGAAATGTGCAAAATAGATGACACAGATACGGATGCTTGGTGCCCAGTGCCAAAACCTTGCGTTCAATTAGCGTGGAGTCAACATCATCATCCTCAAGGACTACATCCTTCTTAAGGCATTTGATCGCATAGTAATATGTCGTATCACGCAGCTCAGCTAACAGTACCTGTAGGGAGAGTGTGAGAGAAAGAGAGAGAGAGAGACGGGGAGAGGGAGAGGGGGAGATAGTGTAAGTTCCATGCTTATCTAAAACTTTTGCTTTTTCGTACTCACCTTGCCAAAACTGCCTTTGCCCAGCACGGCCAGAAAATGAAAATCATCTACCGAATAGTTCTTAAATCTAGGTATTACTGTTGCTGGCGCGGTGAAACGTCCGGATTTTTGGAATTGTGAATATGTGTATGATGTTTCTGTACGAAGAAGTATTCCCAGAAGTATCCGATAGCGATAGACAGGGATCGATAGATAGATATACACATACATATATGTATAGATAGAGAGTGAGAGAGTTAGTTATATATAAAGTTGTAATACATTATAAAGTTGAAAAAGAGAGTTGGTTATAGATATATGTACATATATATAGGATAAGTATAAAAGTTGGGATAGAGTCATGTCCACAGTTGAGTTCGTTCGGCGTGCGACAATTGGTCACTTGAGCAGCGTAGTTAATGATGCTTTTGTTGTTGTTTTGTTGTTATGTGTTATTGGATGAGCATTAGTATTAACTATGATGATTATATTGGATATGGCCTACCATCGTGCTCTTCGTTGGGTTCTATCTTATAGGCAGGATTACAGCTGGGCGGTGTGCTCGGCGAGTCTCGTGCCTCACGTGCGCCTAATTCACATGAAGAGGAGATCAAAGTTGAACGCTTTAGTATTACCGATACGCATACGACATATACGTGGTTCACTAAGTGTGTGTGTGAAGATGTGCGTGTGGGTGTGTCTTGGTATGAATTTACTTTTGCTTGAATCTAAAATTAGCTGAGCATTCAATATAATACAATGCTTGTAAGCCTTTTGTATTTTGTCATTGGATTCTGAATATATCGAAATATTTATCTATATCTGAATATATATATTTATCTATATGCTTGCCTTTATGTACTTTATTTATTTTTATCTGTTATATATACATATATATTAATTATCTAACTACACATTTTTATATACAAATATCGATTTTTCAATATCTCTTTATATCTATATATTTGTCTAACTCTCTATCAATTCATTCCTCTATTAAATTGTCTTTCTTTTTATTTTTTTTATTGCATTCATGTTTTGCTATCTATCGATCTACATATGCATCTGTCTATCTATCTATCTATCTATTTATGTATATATTTACCTATCTATCTATCTATCTATTTATGTATATATTTATCTATCTATATATCTATCTATCTATCTATCTATGTATCTATCCATCTATCTATCTGTCTATCTCTCTATCTATCTATATATCATCTATCTATCCATCTATCTATCTATCTATCTATTTATCTATCTATCAATCAAACCACTATATATCTATCCATACATTGATTAACTTATTTAGCTCTAAGTCCATAGATGCAAGTATAAATCTTTCTCTTTAAATATCTATCTATACTTTTATTCATCTCTCTCTCTATTTATTATATATTTTTAGATCATATCTATTTACAATTTCATTTCTATAAAGTCTCTATTTATCTATTACTTTTACTACTACTATATATATACTGAATATACTGAATGAGCTTATCAACCAAATCAGCTTTTTTTCATACACACGCGCACACCTTGACAGTTATGAAATCGTAATGTCAGCCATATTTAGGCGCCATTATTTATGGATTTCTCTTTTAATATTTTCTTTTACATTTTCATTATAATTTTCTTAAGATATTTGTTGTTTTTTCCCTGTCGCTTTCAGTTTGTTTTGAAACGCACGCGCCTCCATCTGGCTGAGGCGCGTCTCGCTTCCGATACAAAACGCCTTCTATATACTCTTGCAGAAGGCATTCGAATATTGGGCTATACATATATAAGCATAACTAGGTATATAGAGACATAACTATGTATAATTTATATTTCCTTTACTTTACAGTGTTTGATCGGACAGCTTGAGTAATAATTGAAAATTCTTTTCTCTACAGGAACTTATGGTGCCTATATGTCTATGAGCTATATAAATCTAATATATCACATGAGTTGACATCGACTATTCCTAGTCATGGACGAATCATGTTCTAGTTGAAAGACTAATTTGTAAACATTATTCAAATTTGGATTTTCTAATTGGAATTGAATAAGAATATGGTAGATTGGTTTTTATTTTTGTACTCCTCTAGATATGTATAGATATGCATATATTTAGATCTATTAGATTACTCGGACTTTGCTGAATTTCTAATTGGAATTTATCGATTAGACTTCTATTACATCTATTAGTCTTCTTCGAACTTCTCTGAATTTCTAATTGGAATTGAATACGTGTATTATAGAATATAGTAAATGGAAAGATAAGTTATTCAGTTATTATATTATATCTGATAGATTTTCGGACTTCCCTTAACTTCCAACTGGAATTGAATATTTTATATCGAATTGTTCTGCAAGAGTATTTGAACTTCGGCCTGCCGTAGTTAAGAGTTTCCTATATTGTTTATTATTTATGGAATGTTTTATATATGAATTTGCTGTTGTTGTTGTTCTTTTGTTGGTTGGTTTTTTACCTCGCTTTACGTGGTTGAGCGCCTCGACGATGAGCTTCTGATTGACGCCGCATAAATTGGCCGTGAGCCGTTCGCATTTCTTGTGACAATTCACGTCACATTCTTTTTTTGGTTTTATTTATTTTCGAGTATTTTGATTCGGTTTCAGTTTTGGTTTTTTGATTTTTGGCAGCGTGGGCAGCGCAAATGTTGAGATAATTTAAAACAAATCGTTATTAATATGATTATGAATTGCGACCATGTAGATGCATATACATATATATAGTATATGTATGTGTTTATATTGAGCTGCTTTGAATTGCGATTTATTGGCTGCACGTTTCGGACGAAATTCAAATACTATATTCGCCTGTCTTACCTTTGGCCAACAGCTGGGGCTGGTCTATTCAACAAATTACCTCAAATTTAAGCACTTGGCTTTTCTTTTTGTTTTATGAAATGCTTTGTTAGCAATTAAAAAACAGCCAAACGTAAGCAACAACAAATTTTTGGCTATACAAATTGTAAACTCTATAAAAAGGAAATACACACTCACACATACAGACGAGAGCATTCGAATCGCATTTGAAATCAAACGCACATCCGTTTTGGCTTTAACCCAATGGCTTTGTGTATTGTGTGTGTGTTGTACACTTGCTTAATGTTCATTTAATAAACAACAAATATTTGCAAATATTTGCATGCAATCACATGAAATTGTAAACGAATCAACAAGAAGCAAGAGCAGGAAGATTTTATGCAAATATCACGCATACGCAGCGTGTTACGGGAAAAGAACAGAGCGAGCTGTGCTTGACTCCAACAGCTGCTGTTGGCTAGATATATGTATATGTATATATAATATAAAAAATACTCAACTCGTGCTAAATCGATTATTGAACTTGATCAAATCTTTGAACACCCTGCATGAAGTTAAAGTGCAGCGGAACATCTTGTAAACGGATAATTTTCTTGAATTTCTTTTTCCGGGATTCTATATCAAATTAATTTCGAACAAAAAAGCAATGGGAACTGTAAGTTGAATAGAGAAACATAAAAACTATTCAAAGGCATTGGGGAAACTCAAAAGCTACAGTAGTCCAGGAGTTTCTATGCAGGGTATTCATAGGCTGAGTCAGTTATCTTTGTATTCAGATGCGTATTCTTTTCACACTTTCGATATCTATAGCTATATTATATAGATATAGTTGATATGCGAATTTCGTATTGCAAATATTTGGAAAGTCTTTGTTTACATGTTTCGCATTTATTTCAATTCAAATTTTAATGAAACTTTTGCTTTCGGTAATTGTTGCATTAACTGAACGAAACGTTCGAACCGAACATATTTCAAATGTTTTCTTGTGTTTTCCTTCAGTTTCTCGTTAACTTAAGAACAAACAGCAAAACAGAAGATGAAAGACGACAAATCCCAAGAAACAAAACGAAAAAATTCGACGACGATGACCTAAACAATTTTGTATACAATTTGGCTAAAAGTAAATTTTGCCAAAATGTTCTATCTCTTGATACAATTTGTATCTGTATCTCTATCTCTGTAGTCGTAGCTGTAGCTGTATCTTTGAGTTGTTTCTTGAAATGCTCTCATTCGCTCTCTACATCCACACTGTGCTAGCAAATTCTCAACAAAATTGTTTGCTACTGAGTAACGAATTTAACAAAATTATATAAAAATCAAAAAAATAAATACAAATATATCTAGGCATTTTTGGAGAGCGCGAAAACAAGTGACATTAAATTGCCAAGAGTTAACAGAATGTAAAATGTTAGCTAAAATCTGTATTTGGTATTATAATAAGCTGAAATAAAGTGAAGAATAGATAAGAGCAATTCTACATTGAAGGCGCCAAGAATGGTCTGAAGTACGTGCTGAGAACTCCTTGGCTCTAAAGCTCTTTCTTCAACTCCTGCTAGTGAACTAGCCAAACAGATAACGAGTCTAATTAGATTTCAATTAGATGTGCTTAAAAGCAGCTATTGCAGGTAAGGCTTGTCGCTAAGGTCTTTAGATTGTTACACAAGGATGGCCAGGAGATTGTGTAGCCTTAGAGCTGTGGTATATTTGTATACCCTTAACCCATTGGCGTTCTTAGTACTTCTGCTGGTCAGCGAGCTAATCTGATGAGTTATCTAATTCGATATCAGTTAAATGAAAACGTAATGTATTAAAGTCTATAGCACTTTCCTGTGCTCATATGAATGATATCTTTATACAAGCAGATCTTTCGGATAAGATCTGTAGCCTGTCTATAAGACTTCGCACATGAATGCTCAGAAGACTTGAAGGCTAAGACCTGTTGCCTATGCCTTCTATCCCAGTTTTTTGGCTAAACAGATTTCAGTTAAGTGCAGCTAAAATAATGCTTATATCATTTTGTTGCTTTCATTCAGCTTGCATTAAAGGCTTAGATCTATATATCCCCAACATCAAATATAGTTAAGCTTTTTTCTACATACGAACCAATCAGCTTTGTGAAAAGTAGGAACTTTTTCTTTGAAAGTCTAACTTACTCTTTGATTTTTGTTCAAGATAGAGGTAATAGTATGAAATTGATGTGATAGTGCTGATATATAAAATCATTAGCCAAGACTAGCTACTTGAGACTTGTAGAATTGATGAAAAGGAGGCAACTTTTTGTATTTCAATCTGACTGTTGTTATATACAAATTATTTAAAATTGTATCTACTTCTTTATCATATGATATATGATATATAGAAGCCTTCATAAGAAATGTCTGTGTTGTTTACAATTCCGTCTGCTCACTTTTATGATTTCTTGCTAATTTCTTTATTTATTACTATTTAGTTTATATTATAAATATTATATATGTTAGCAATATAAATATTTAAGCTAATATTAAATATACTGTTAAATATTGAGCACAAAGAAGATCTCAATTGTCATGTTTGTCTAGCTTGTGCGCTCAGGCTTTCCCAAGCAATTTTCCAGCTAAAGGAAAACATAAACCAGGCACTATAGCTATATACATATAGCTCTAGTTATACAATAGATCACTCACAAAAATTTGATAAGATTTCTATGAAAAATTTGTAAAAACACAATTCAAGTAAAATCAATAACTGTCCACATAGCAAAGCATTAAATATATGTATTTATATATAAAAATATATATTTTTATATATACAAAATTAGTTGGAATCAAGTCTTATCACACAATATGTATTTGGTTTTCCATGGAACTTTAACTTTGATTTCCTTTGGCGCTGAATCTTTGAATGTCTTAAGATTCAAGCAAAGTTTGTTTTTAAATTTTTCGTTTTCCCATATAGTAAATATACATATATACATATATAAGTGTTTACTTATATACAAGCATATAGTATAGTATTGTGGCCATTTATATGGCATTTTTGTATATACGCAGCTACACAGATTTATAGCATGTTTATTTGTTTTTCAACTAAATATTCCGCATGCCAAGCTCTCTCGCACTCACTCACACTCACTCTCTCTCACTCATTCACTCTCTTTCGCTCTCGTTGACTCTCTGTGAAAATGAAAGCAAATTGCATGCACAACAAGCTGTAAGAAGCAGCCAGCAGCAAGAGTGTGGATGGGTGGGTGAGTGTATAGATGTATGGATGCTTTGCTTGTAGGTGGGTGGTTGAAATGCTGGCCGGAATGCTAGATGCACGTGCCGCAATACTCAAATGGCCAAAGAAGAATTGCCGGTATCTGTCCGGGGGTCAGCTGTGCGATGAATGCCGTCTCTGTCTCCGTCTCGATTCATGTGCATATTCTCTGTCGCTTACCTAACATCTTTTTGGGACTGGATGGCGCCGTGCCGCCCTCGAAGCCGGAATCATTGCTGCACGTGCTCATCCGTATGATCGATGGGGAGGAGCTGGAGACGGATGGACTGCCCGACGCTGTGGCCGAGCTGCTCGCTGTTGTCAATGCACCACTGTTATTATTATTATTTAGATTTGTTGTGGGCGTTGTGCTGGCGGCATTTGTGTTTCGCTTCTCTGTTGCTCTGGCCGCCTCCTCATCGAAGTCTGAGGAGCTACTGCTGCTGCTGTTGCTGCTGCACGCATCGCTCTCATCCTCATCGCTCTCCTCGTCCAGCGAGCCGCCAGTTGCCGCGCTGCTCTCCTCGCTGCTCTCATCGTCCGTATTCTCATCGGAGTAGACAATCTTCTCGCGCTTCCACAGCGGACGTGGTGTGGCGACAAGTGGATATCGTGGCGCCTCCTCCTTCACATAGCACTTACTGGTCGTATCGATCTTGATTTTCTTCTGGGGATCAAAACGTGCGGGCGCTGCCTCCTTGGCCTTCTGTTTCTTCTTCTCCTTGCGCTGTTTCTTCTTCATGCTGGCACTCAAATGGGCGCTGGACAAATTGCCTGAACTGTCTTCGCTGCTGTCTTCGTCGCTATCTTCGCTATTTTCCGCGGACGACGGTATATAGTCCTCTAGCTCGGCGTCAACGTCTCGCAGACACTGTGCCAAATTCGATACTGTTGCAAACTTTGATAAATTATTGCCGACGCCTTCGCCGCAGCTGTTGTTGCTGCTGTCGACATCAGCCGCAGCAGCAGCAGCAGCAGCCGTCGTCGCAGCAGCATCAGCTCGTAACTGCGACGTTTGCTCATCGCCAGTTGTTGCTATTGTTATTGCTGCTGCTGTTGCTGCTACTGTTGTTGTAGGCGTTGCTGCGGCTGCAATTGCTGCTGTTGCTGCAGCCGTTGCCGGCGATGACGCATTTGTGGCCGCTGCCGCCGCATTGGCCGCCTTAGTGGGGGCTAGCGTTATAAATTGATCGGCATTGATTGGGGTCACATTGCTGTCTGGCAAAGTTGTTACTGTTGTTGCTGCTGCTGCTGCTGCTACTGCTGCTGCTGCTGCTGCTGCTGTGGGAGTCGCTGCGACTTTCTTTTTGGCTGCTGTTGCAGCAGTTTTTGGCTTTGTCGCCTTCGGTGATTGCACCTTTGACTTTGGCTCAACAATTTCCGTCAATTTCGATTTGGTTTCCGTTTGTTGTTTCGCTGCTGTTGCAATTGTTGCTGCTGCGTTGTCTGGTGGTTGCTGCTGCTGTCGCTCATTATTATGCGTTTTATTTATTTTCGTTGCTGCTGCCGATGCTGCTGGTGCTGCCACTGCTGTTGCCTGTTGTTGTTCAGGTGACTTGGCTGCTTGCCCGGCATTTATTTTTGGCGCTGTTGTCGCTGTTGCTGCCGCTGTTTTTGCTATTGTTGTTGCCGTCGCCGTTTCGTTCAGTTTTGATTTGCCTAGAGCTGCTGCTGCTGCTGTTGTTGTCGTTGTTGTCGTTGCTGTTGTTGTCTGTGCGATTGCTGTTGATGCTGTTGTCATGGCAACAGCGCTGTTTATAGCGTTGCCAGACTGTTTTCCTGCACCAGCAACTGTTGCTGCTGGCTTGGCTGTTGTCGCTGTTTTTGTTGTTGTTAACTTTGGTGTTGCTGGCGTTGATTTTGGTGAGCTTGTTGCAGCATCTGTTTTGTTCCTATCGATTGCTGCTGTTGCTGACAACTTCGGTGTTGCTGGCGTGGACTTGGGTGAGCTTGTTGCAGTTGCAGTTGCTGCTGTTGCTGGCAACTTAGGTGTTGCTGGCGTGGACTTTGGCGAGCTGATTGCAGCTGCAACTGTTGTTGCTGTTGTTGTTTTATTTGATGCTGCTGATAGCTTAGGCGTTGCTGGTGTTGATTTTGGTGAGCCTGTTGCAGTTGCTGTTGTTGTTGTTGTTATTGTTGACTTTGGTGTTGCTGCTGCTGCTGTCAGCTTGGGTGTTGCTGGCGCAGACTTTGATGAATCTGTTGTTGTTTCAGATTTAGCTGCTGCCTTTGCTGTTGACATTTCTGCTGCTGTTGTCGATGTTATTGCTGTTGTCTTTGCTGCTGTTGCTGTTGGCTGCTTGGTGGCCGCAGGAGCAACAAATGTTGTTGCTGGCTTCAGTTCAATAAGAATTTCGGATTTGAGCAGCGGTGTTGTGGGCGTTGTTGCTGATTTGGTTGCTGCTGTTGCTGCTGCTGTTGTTGTTGTTACTATGTCTTTGGGCGACAGCTCGCCACCTTCTGGCGTTGTCTCCAGCGGTCGCTCGCTCTGCGCCTTCTTACGATTGGTCATGTAGAGCGTCTCCCGTGAGCCGATCTGTGACCAGAAATCTTCGCCACTCTCTGACTTTTGCAAGGCCTTGCGTATGGGTTTGGGCGTGGCAACGCCCTCTGTCTTAACGGGTGTGGGCGTCGCTGCGACCGTGGGCGTGGCAACGACTGTAGGCGTTGCTGTTGCACGATTCTGTTGAATAGCGGCCTCATCGAAGGTAAATATCTGAGCAACACTCACATGTTGCTCCGGTTGTTGCTGCTCCTGTTGCTGTTGCTCCATCGGCTTGGCCACCTTTTTAAGCGGCGATGTCTTGGCTTTCGGTGAAGCTTTCATGAAGCCCTCGGGTAGCGACTGTTGTTGTGGTGGCAACTTTTTCTTGGGCAGCTTGAATATCTTGTTTATCTGCTGGTGCTCCTCCATGATCTCCACATTGGCCGTAAACTTGGGCTTGGGACTGTTTGGCTGTGACGCAGCTGCTGACGGCAGCTGTTCCTCTAGCTCCTGGACGCTGGGCATATGCTGAGTGGGCACAGCATTCTCCACGGCCACAATGGCTGTGATTTTGTGGCGCAGCTTCTTGCTCTTCTTCTTAGCGGGCTGCTTGATGCAGTCAGTGGAGATCTGGCCCTCGTCCGGTGTGGTGCTGTCGTGGCTGCTGCGTCGCTCCATATGAATCAGCTGGATGCTGCCCGAATTGGACTTTTGCAGCTTGTTGAGCAGCTCCTGCTCCTGCTCCTGTATGATAGAGGCACGTCGTCGCAGCTCGCCCGCATTCAGATCGTCGTCGATCTTGTCAGAGGAGATGTCCTCGCAGATGTCATGAAAGGTCGGGCACTGCACTAGGCTCAGTCGGCGTATTGATTCGGTCAGCTGTGCTGTCTTCTCCTGCTGCTGTTGCTGCTCCTGCTGTTCCTCCTCTTCTTCCGTTTGCTGCTCCAGCTCGGATTCGTTTTCGCTACTGGCTTCCGCAGTCTGCAACGTTGCTTGCGTCGGCTGCTGTAGCTGCAACTGTTGCTGCTGCTGTCGCTGTTGATGGCGGGGCGCAACTGTCTCCTGCTTCTCGTCACGTATATAGAAACGTTCGCGCAGCAGCTCGCCCGGCGACTTCTTGTTGCTGGTCGTGGGAAAGGCAGCCAGCTCTTCGGCCAGCTTCTGGCGCCAGCTCAAGCTGGGCTCTGCCGCCGGCGGCAGATCGCGAAACTGATGCTCCTGTTGCTGTTGCTGCTTTTCATTGGGTGTCGTTGTCTGCTCCGCGCGTTCCTTGCTGCGTCTGCGTATGGTGGAGAGACGCACCACAGCACGATTACGGCGTATAGTGGATCGGCGTGGTTGCTGCTGCTGTTGCAGTTGTTGTTGCTGCTGCTGCTCCTGTTGTTGCTCCTTTGGCTCTTCCTTGGCTTGTTGCTGCTGCTGCTGTTGCTGTTCTTTGCTTGCTTCCGGCTCACGTTTGCGCTCCACAGGCTCAGCAGAGCGTCTATATCTCGCCGAGCTCACATCAATATCCGCCGTATTAATGGCAATGGGTCGCGGCGGTATATAACGATTGCTGCTGCTGTTGCTGCTACTATAGCTGGAGACAGATGTGTATTTGGGCGACTGGATGCGCGTCAGTGGCATGAGACTGCTGTGTCCGCTGTGACGACCCGTCAGCCCGGAGGTCTCCGTGATGGTTGTAAGCTTGGGCTGATAGCGCGAGGATAGACCTAAGATGCTGCTGCTGGAGCTAGTGCTGCTGCTGCCGATGCCGCTGCTGCTGCCGCCGATGCCGCTGCTGCTGTAGCTGGGCGAGCGCGGCGAGGGCAGCAGCGGCACCATATAGCTGCCCGGATAGGCGCGATTGTAGCTGGAGGTATAGCTGGGACTGGTGGTGCTGCTGCTGCTGCCCAAGCTCGAACTGTAGTAGGGTGAATACAGCTGGCTGCTGCCGCCGCTGTAGTAATAGTTGCTTGAATCCGAATAGAGCGGCATTTTATCTCCCTCTCTCTCTCTCTCTGTTGCTCTTTCTCTTTTGCACTCAACAAAAACTTAACAAAAATCTCGAGTTTTTCACTGTTTTTTTTTAACTTTATCTTTTTTGAATTGTTTTTTCGGCGTTAGTTCTCGTTTCGTTAACTGGTGAAATGAACGTCTATATTTATATGACCAGCAGTGTGTTCATTTTTCCATTCATTCAATGCTAAATTTGTGTCAATATTTCGATTGTTGTTTCTATAATTATTTAAATCAAAAATTGTCTTTGAAAATGTTTACAGCTTAATGCTTCCATTCAGATAGATATATACATATATATATATAGATATATCATATATATATTTCTTGTTTTTTTTTTTTTAATTATACAATATTTTCAGCTGTAGAATTGTTGTCACATTTCTGGCAACAATTGTTGGACAGCTATGATTGAAGGGCTAAATGTTAATTGAAATTGAACAGGTTTATATTGAAACGAATTTCGTTCAGCTATTGAAAAAAAAAACTCATTGAAGGTTCTGACTGCAATTGAATTAAAATTTTTAAATTCATAGAAAATTGTATTTAAAATAGAATTTAGTCTCATTGAAAATCAAATCGAACTTGGAATGCAAATTATATTGAATTATATTTTTGGCTAATTGAAGGCCTATGTTTGAATTGAAATTGAACTTTGAAATGATTCAGCTGACAAGACAAAAAAAATCTAATTTGATCTCCTTCACTCAAAGTGCGTATTAATTTGAATTGAAATTGAAATTGAACATGTGGATTGAAATGCAAATCCAAATTTACATTGAAATTGCACAAGAGCATTGAAACAAAATGAATACAGCAAAAAATGTATATCACAATCTTGATTGATTGAAAGTTTGATGCTAAATTGAAACTGAAATTGAAATCAGTTTTGATTGAAATTGAAACAAACCAAACAGCTAGCTTGAAAAAAGCTAAAACTGGCAAGTTTTAATGTGCTTTGATTAGAATTAATATTGATAACAGTTTCTAATTGAAGCTCAGAATACTTTCAATATAACTGAAATTGAAGAGGATTTTCCGAGACTTAGCTGAGAGAGTTTCAAGAGTTTGAAGTCTTGAAAACAGCAAACTTTCTACATAGATATATCTATTTTTTTACACAAAAAGTTCAAATTGAAATGAAGATTGAAGTGAAAGTCTTGAATATATTTTCTAGACTTTTCTCTGCAATTACTTTCGAATGGTGGGCAAAACGTATACAGTTCACAAAAAAAAAAAAGTATAGCAAAGAATGATGCGAACGGATAAATATGTATATTAGCTCCGACCACATGCGGCATATAGAAATAGACTATGTTCCATCTAGTATATGAATTTGTATGACGTAAGCTCACGAGTCGTCGTTGTCAATGTTGTTGTTGTTGTTGTTGTCGTTGCCTTTGACGTTGCTAACCTCTGTCTGGCTGAGAATGTCTTTTAGTTTTGTTGATTCCGTGGCTTGATTATTCTCTTGTTTGACAGTTGACAGTTATTATTTGATTGGTTTTTGATTAACTTTGTATTGCAGGACCGGCGCGTTGCAAACCGAAGCGTAAAATCGAAAGAACAAAAACAAAAATAATAATCATAATAATAATAAAAATAATGAAAAACTGAAAACAGGCAAATCCCAGAAAGTACAGACACTTTTCAACGAGCCGAACGCATTAACGGAAACTACTGAAATGTGAAAAGACACCGCAAAAATGTTCAAGCATTGGAGCTGTTCCTGATCTCACACACACATACAATGAAGGCAGAGCAAGAGAGCAGCCAAGTTTCTGCAGAGACTGGGGCTAACTTCGATATTATTGATGCTGCTGCTGCTGATGCTGCTGCTGCCGTGTAGATGTTGCTGCCGTGCCTCGTACATGTTGCTGCTGTGTGCGTGTTGAGTTGGCCCAGACCAACAGCAGGCGCGTCAGCCGGGGTGAGGCGGAGCAGGAGGCGGAGGCGGGCTGCTGACTGTTCTTCGAAAAATTGCTCTCAGTCAAAGTTCTATATATTCTTGCTGCCGATTTCGAAATATGCCACATACTCAAGCACACACTCAAACACACACACACACACAGTCATAAATTAAATGTCCGCGAGAACTGTTTTATTTTTTTTGTTTTCGAATTTCGAAAAACATCAAAATTGAGTTTTGAAATCGTTTTGGCATACGCTGCCTCGTCATTCGACGTCTTTCTTTGTTTTTAGCGAAAGTAAAAGCCAAAGCAGCAGACAA
Source organism: Drosophila antonietae (assembly GCA_030914385.1). Taxonomy (NCBI): domain Eukaryota; kingdom Metazoa; phylum Arthropoda; class Insecta; order Diptera; family Drosophilidae; genus Drosophila; species Drosophila antonietae. The sequence continues at coordinate 107,662 of JAUESO010000167.1, forward strand.
TGCGGGAGAGAGAGAGAGCGAGAGCGAGAGAGCAACAGAGTGAGAGAGTGAGAGCCAGAGAGTCCGCATCGCTGCGAGCGAATTATGAAAGGCAATCATATTGAGTAGAATTTCCGACAAGAGCAACGATCTCTAGTTTTTGCACTGTCTGTCGTTTTAATCGTTTCAAATTTATATTTATGAACGTGTGGAAATATTTGAAAAACGTAACTTTATTATCTAACACAATCAAATAGCTAATAAAAACGATATGCGAAGCGAATGGCAGATATTTGGATCAAAGCTAATTAGCTTCAAATGGAATTTGCCATAAAAAATAATAATAATAATATTTTTAAGAATAGCATCACATTTAAGATACTTTGTTGTTATCTAAGGATTTTTACATATTTAATGGAAAAGATAAAAGATTTGAGTTAAGTTGAAGTGGGCAAAGACGTAGACTTTCTACATGGACAATTTATTTGTTAAATAATAAATTGTTTGTAAATGATATTGAAAATATTGAGCTACTTTTGGATAGTTCTGGTGAGCTACTAATCACCAGCTAGAAGTAAAAAATCTACTTTACTTAGATGGCGCAGCAATTTTTTATAACTCAGATCAGTCTTATAGAGCCAGTATAGATTATGATTCCATCTTAATCCTATCTATATAAGTTGATTAGTTGACTTTGGTTTAACATTTCAGATTAGATAAACCTGTTGTTGAGCAATGTTTACAAATTATTGAAACTAAGCATAAATTGATGATGATTGCTATTCTTTTATCGTTTCCATACAACATTTTTGTGACCGTTGAAAATCGATGTAAATAATTACAATCGGGGTTTTTCTATTTCATTGTTGTTTTTCCCCCTATGTTACCATATATACCATATGTTATCATTGTTAATAAATGTCTAAGTAGATAGGCCTAGTTCTTAGTCTAGACTCTTAAGATACATTCACAAAAAACAAAATCTGTAGTCATAACACTGAGTGAAATAAATTGAAATTGAATAATTACAATTGTCGTCTTTAAAGTGAGATTGATTGATATAAAAATTATATTTATTTTTTCATCTTGATTAGATAATTGATTGAAAACAAAAATAGCTTACAACGGAATATCAATATAGAACAATATACATATATCTAGCTACTTGAGACTCCTTTCCATGCAGTCTATTAAAATTATATTTTCTGATGTTATTGTGATTTAAATCGGCAGAAAAATAACTTTTTTTTAAATTTATTTAAATATTTTTCTTTGAAATGAATTTAAATCTAGAGTGCAATGAGTCAAGCTACAGACTTCTTCTTCAGCTTTACTAATCGTAATTTCCTTTTTTTTTTTAAGAATGAAAGAAATAGGATTTGGTCATGGGTCTATTATTTGTTCTATTTATATTAATTCAAACATATATTTCAAATTAGCAGAAAATATGGGACACTAAAGCTACTTAAGACTTCTTCCCATGGAATCAGATTATATTTTTACTTTATATTCTATTTATTTTATTTATTTTTTATTTATTTATTTTTGTTTTACCTTGCTTAAATCATTTATTTAAAATATATTTATTAAAAAATATTTGTCTTTGAAATGATTTTAAGTCTAGAGTGCAATCATTCAAGCTCGCTCAGCTACAGACTTCTTCTTCAGCTTTACAAGCTTTAAAAGTAATTAAACTTTCTTTTTATTGTTCCAACTATGAACGAGTATTTTTAATGATTTTGTCATGTAAAATGTGTTTTTTGTTGTTGTTCTATTTATAATAATTCAAAAATCTATTTCTATTTAGCAGAAAAAATGAGTAAGAAGCCCCGCAGCAGCAGCTCTATCAGTAAGGAAAACTCACACCTGTTCTGCGTTTATCTGTTTTTTTTTTTTTGTTTTTTTTTTTTTTTTTTTTTTTTTTTGTATTCGCGTCGTTTTTTTTATACAATTTGTATGTATTTTTTTTTTATTTTTTAATTTCTATTAGTACGCAAAGCAATTTTGCAGATGATTTCTGTTTAGCAGCAATATATGAATTATAAATATTTCTTTAGCCATTAAGCAAATATTTTGACACTTCTCTGGCACGTGTTAGCGAAAGCCTAATGAACGCTGTGCAGATGCCCAAATAGATCTTTTCGTTTAATTTTTCTTTTCAATTCTTTTTTTTAATACTAAATGAACTCTAAAAATACATCTTATTAGAGATCCAATTATGTTTGTTGTCAACAAACAATATTCGCCAATTCGTGTAAGAGATTATATACTATGTGGGAATATATCCATGTGGGGTTGGTAAATAATGCTCAATTTGGAAGCTGATTGATTCGTACACCTGCTGGCAGAAATGTTTTTGCGCAGCTTTCGAATATGTTCGGTTTACCCAAAGGGAAGGAAACACCAAATGCCAGAGGTTTTGAATTTGAATTTTGTTTTTTGTTTTTTCATTTCAATTTCAATTTTTGTTCTTGGTATTTTTGCCACACGACGCGCTGCACTGCGACGTTTGGTGACGCTTTTCGGTTCCGCAAAATGCATTTATAGCCGGTAAAAGGGGAGCGACAGAGAGAGAGAGAGAGAGAGAGAGAGAGAGAGGTGTAGCGCCAAACAACTAGAAATAGAATTGCAACATGTACGAGGAGGTATTCGTCGGGCGAGTACTTAATCTTTGCGATTTATAGCCAGGCTGACTTTCCATTATTTTTAACGTTTTGCTTGTCGCGTCTATAGTGTCTATATACACACACACACACATATACATATATTTAAAATAATGTATTTTTAGTTGTATTTTTGTGTAATTTTTGCATACTCTGCTTGAATTCCTTTCATGTCTTGTTGTTGCGCATCCGTAAGACTCTTAAAGCAAGCAATCAAAATGCGAATGGAAAATGCATCAATTGTTGCAAGATACATATATTATTCACTCTATAAGCATCACAGATTCCTAGATAAAGTGAGGTTATCTGTCTTTCTTCAAATACTACATCAAGTTTTTTATCGTATTCTTTATAATAGCATAACTTTCCTAAGCATTACTTTACTTTAAATTCGACTGCTTTTTGAATATTACAGGGTATCTTATAGTGTAGCCCACTATAAAGTCCCATATACATTCCATTTTTCATTGAAAGTTATTTGGTTATAGGGTATTTCGCAGACGAGCACAAGCACTGTGTGCTCTGTTATTTTTGGTAGCTGCTTTGGCTCGCTGCTTGTTGTTGGCAAACGCGCAATAAATTGATTTCTAATACCGTCTGTCTTGCCTGTCTGCATCAATATTAGCAATATAAATAAAAGGCGAATCGGCTTCTTAATTGGGATTAGACATAACGAGCATTTCCTTCACAACCAATAAGTTGCCACAGGTGAAAGGTCAATGCAGCAATGCTGAGACTAGTCGTAAAGGCTAATAATAGTACAGGATATCTACAGCAGCATTACACAGAAAATACAGCAATAGTCAAGCTAGTCAGAATGAGTATGAAAGTTATTGCATACTGAGTCGTTTAATAGAAACTACTTTAGTTGCGCATATTACAGGGTATCTTCAGCAGCGTTAAAATATAATAGTCAAGCTATTCAGAGTAAGTTTAAAAGTCACATATTGATTCCCTCTATAGAAACTACTTTAGTTAGTTAGCTAATATGCAATACTATAAATATTACAGGGTATCCATCATAATATTTAATAATTAGAACTATATTAGCTAAGTTTCTTGGAATACTATAATCACTAACTTTAAAAAAATTTGTTATTACATAAACTTTCTTGGTGTTACACATATTACAGGGTATCTCTTGCAATATCATAGCCGCAACTAAAAAGTTAAATACTAAACCATTCGGAATACTTCTGAAATTGATTACATAATTACTCCCTTATAAGAAATTTATTTAAGTAAGTTATCATTACAGGGTATCCTTAGGACCATAATTAAAAGCAATTCAAAATGAATAGCTGAAGTATTCAGAATATATCTCATATACTTGTATAACATATAATTTCCATAACATGAAAATGCTTTGAGTTGGGGCTTGTACAGGGTATCTGCACTACCAGCACTCCCCACAGAAGTGCAAGCTTTTTAAGATTATTTATGAATCTCATCTCTTACGCCCTCTCTCGTTCGCTCTTTCTCTTTTAACTGCAAAATAAATATGTCCCAGTCATATATTCTAGATGCATGTAATTGCAGTCGGACGAGTATATATCAGGAGACGATGTGCTCATTTCGCTGCGACATAAAAATACAGAATGTAATAAATATAAAACTGAATAAGTGGTCTATATGTATATATACATATGTATATAGAAATGTAATATATTCTCGTCTGTTTCTGCACTTTTTGTTTTTAAATATATATTTTTATTTATACCTGAACTTTTATTATGCATTTTGTGCAATTTTAAACGTTGCCTGAACAAAGTGAACAGAACTTGCAGGGGATTCTACAAATAGAGCGAGGATGATAGAGTGTTTGTGAGATAGACAAAGAAAGAGGCAGAGAATAAGTCAAAGAAAGCGATAGTCCTGTGTTGATATTTAGGCCTCTCAGCTCTTGAGATGATCTGAAATGTTGTGCATAGAGCTTTAGAACAAGAATGCTGATTACTCGAATATTTTAGGTACATACTATTTTAGTAGGTACAAAAGTATATATTTATTGATTCTATGATGATTTTGGTAGACAATAATATTCCATGGAAATGAAAGTAGGTAAATTTTAAAATAAAATAATTGTATATTTTGGTTCAATATAAAATGATACCCAAGTAGGTACATTTAAAAATAATAAAAAACATACATTTATTGAATTTGTCATAATTTTGGTACACAATAACATACAATGAAATGTACCCTTGAAAATAAAATTATCATTAAACAATTTGGTACAATATGAAAATGTACCTAAGTAGGTACATTTCAAAATCAAATTGTACACCTCTTTAATTTTGGATGATTTTGGAGATCAAAATAAAATAATCATTATGGTACAACAACTTAGAAGAATGTGTACCCAAAAGGTACCTAAGGTGTACCCTATATATGTAAGCGATGCTCAGTTTGATGTCAATCAGCACACAAATTCTACACATATGTATATATGTACATGTATCAAAATTAGTCTTATAATACATGTCGTTAAGTATAACACCCATAGAAACTTAAGAGAACAGAGACCATGATCAGCTCTGCTACTGTATTGCACTATATTTGATAAAAAATCACATACTACATTTGATTCGACATTATATAACCAATACAAATTCATTTATGCAGGGTATACGACCTACAACATGTGCTAGCTAAAGTAACGAGCCCAACGAAATGCTGTAAAATAATACTAAATATAATTTCACATACAAAAGTAACAAAAAGTATCATTACACAGACCCATTTCATTCCATTTTTTCTTCGGTACATTTGCAAAAAAGAAACATTCATGATATATAATAAATATATTTGTATACGTATATGGTAAAACCATGCCGTTTGCACGGTGAGCGATTAAAATAAATGTTCTCGAAATTGTAACAACAGGAAGACATTTAACCAAAAGTGTACAAAAAATTGCACAAGGCTGAACGAATCGTCCCAAAAACAAACGACGGCATTTAAAATACGTACAAAATATATCAATACAAAATGAGCTAATTATGTATGCCTCTATATATAAACTATAGAGATGCCTGTGCCTGTATATACATATATTTAATACGCTGTGCGACGTCACATGATAAGATGATAATAGATTTAAATCTTTCATATATAATACAAAGTGTTTTAGCTGTTCTCAGCTAAAATTGAAAAGATATAGCCGAGAACTTATGGTTATATTAAAAGACGTATAGAGTATAAAAATGCTTCGATACTTCGATGAGCTCTTCTGCTTATGCCTAGAGTTTTGATAGCAAAAAAGTGTTTAAAATATTGGAAATTGCAAGTGAATTGACTGTGAATGTTGAAAGTTTTATATAATAGATTTAATACAGATTAGGATTAAGAATCTCTTCTATCGTACAAACCATCTATAAGATTTTCTACATATACATTTTCTGCTGTATATAAATATATTCTACTCGAATGAAGATATCCGAGTTTTTTCATAGATTTTTATGAGATATTAAAGAATGCTACAGATAGACTTATAGAATGTAGAGCTAAACAAGCTCACAAAATGTATTTAATTCTACTTTTCTCCAACAGTTTGAGAATCTATTATAAAACTTTAATGATGAATCTTTCGTAAAAAGATTCTTCAACTTTCATACGTTATACAAATTGGCAAAAAACCATTCTATACTTCTCGCCTCGTTCATCTCATCACCCTCTATTATGCCTGACTCCCAGTATTTCCATTTGACCGTTACATTTCTCTAGCCAAATTTCCCAGCTAAAACTGCGTAAGCTTTTAGGTGCTTGCATTGACTAAAGTGTAAGCTTTCGCATAACTTTTGCGCATAGCGCCACCTGGCGTGCGTCAATAAATCGCAATGCAATGTAAAAGCTCTTTAGACTATTTTTACTTTTGTTGGAGCTTTTCGACTTACCCTCACACTTCAGGCCCTGTATGAAGAAACCACCCATCAAGGAGCCGCAATGATCACAAAACGTTGGCGACATAAACGTGTGCGGCTTGAATCGGTGCGGCATATCGATCTTGAAGCGTTCGCGCAACAGCTGCAAATGGCATAGAGAGGAAACATACATGAACAGGGATATTCCCGAATCATTTGGGGCACCTACAATTGTGCTGGCGGAGTTGAAGACGGAGCCAGAACACTTGCCGAGCAGCTTCTCATGGCATTTCTTATGCACCACGGTTTGGCAAACTGTAAAATGGATATCGATTAATTATCGATAGGCTGACAGCATTACTTTACTCGAGTACTCACTGATGCACTGGTAGCCTTGCTTGCCAAAGCCCCACAGAAACAAATTGCAGAATGCACAGAATGTGGGCTGACGGAAGAATTTCGCCACAAAGCGATGTCCATTGATATCGTGGGTTCTGCAAATATTATATATAGATATAGTAGAATTTCGAAAAAGCTCATTCAGGATACTTACTTCTGGTGTTTGATGGCGCCGCGTCGATTCGTAATGCTGCGCGGGCGCGTGCGTCGATCCACATAGCCACCGCTGACAGCACCACCAACACCACCACCCGCACCACTATCCCTGTCTCTATCCCTTTCCCTGTCTCTGGAGTAGGCATCCTCTTTGGAGTGCTGGCGAGGTAGCTCAAAGGAATGCTGCTTGCCATAATGATAGTGATTGTTATAGTGATCATCACAGTCACGTTCCCTGTCACGGTCACGATCACGACGTGCACCGCTCGCACTGGAGCCGCTGAGGCCACTTCCGGCCCCACTGCTGCTAGACGAACTGGGCTTGTACCGCAACTGGAGGAAGATATAGAGAATAGAGTACTGTTATTATTTACATAATTCACAATCCATAATTGATAAATTTCTTAAAATTCAGCTTACGGTTTCAGCATCCCTCTTTTCTTTAACGGACTTTTCTTTTTTTTTTTTCTTTTTCAAAAAGAAAAAAATAATAATCAAAACGATTACAAGCCTCATGGCCACAAGAAAATCCCACAAAGCCAATATAACTGCTTACTGAGACAACTTAATGGAAAGAAATCGAATTGCTCTCTGTTCCCGAAAGACACAGACTGAATTGAATGAAGCTAAATCGAGTTGCTCTTCGCTTCGCGCACTAAGTAGATTTTTTTTTTTTTAATTTTCACTTTGAGCAAAGCCTCGTTCCTCTCCAATTAATAGATTTGCTTATGCTTTTTCGGCTGATTTGACAGGAAAAGACCCGGTAATGAGTTGAATGTGACTCAAGGCTATTTGTAAAGTGAATTGCTGTCGCTGAGTGTAAATTCAATGATTAACAAGGTAAAAGATGAGACACATTTTTGTCAAAACCAGAACTAGTTCGATTTTTGACAGTGCCAAAGACTTCTCTCTAAATTTCGAATAGGAACTAGTTCAAAACAAGCTAGACAAGAAAGAGCTGACTGTTGTTTAACTGGATATAGCTTACATAACACAAAAGATTATGTATTTGTATTAATAATAATCAATATTAATATATTTATTTGAACTGAATCTAGTTTATTTTGATCACTAACCATACAACACATAGACTGGACAACTGGTACAAATTAATGTTCACACTTATTTTTTGGCTTTAGAACCCCTTTAGCTTCGTATTTGCTCGGGTTTTTACTTTTAGGGTCGGGAGAGAAAAATTGCTGATGGCAAAATCATTCCGCTTCGAGCGCTCGACGGTGATGGTCGATTTTCCAAAAATGCCTGACATGTGCCGCTCTTTCCCTTGCTCTCTTTCTCTTTCTGCCCCATGCTTTTTACTCTCTGCTCTCTTCTCACAAAAATATATGTATACTGGCACAAACAGCAAGCAGCTCACAAAAATTGAAATTTCTTCTCGACTCGCGAGTCGCGATCCCATTGGTTCCCTTCTGAGCGAAGAGTATACCGAATTCTCAAACTGCTTTGCCATGCTCATGCAAAATGTTTGCGTTTTTATGATTATTTGTGAAAAGGGTATGAAAGTGTTGATGTGCATAACGAATATTATTTCCCGATGACCATACACACACACATTTACACTTCCTCGCTATATGTTTAAGCATTTATGTGCTTGTGTGCGATTGATATTCTTGCTGCTTGTACCACTATTAAAACCCCTAGCAGTTGATATTCGTTCGGTTGGGTAGCGATGTGAGCTTGCATACACACACACATTTACATTTTATGTGCTTGTGTGCTTGTGTGCAATATTCTTGCTGCCGCCTGTAGAGCATTTTTAAACCCCCAGCAGCAGTTGATGCTCGTTCGGTTGGGTAGCTGCTTTGAGCTAGCATACGCACACACATTCACATACACATTTACACTTCCTTGCTATATGTGTAAGCATTTATGTGCCTGTGTGCGATACACTTGCTGCATGTAGCAATTTTGTAGCAATTTTTCCCAGCGATTGCTGTGTGGTAGCTGTTGTGAGTCTACACACACACATACATATGTGTACGTTTGTGATGTGATAATCACAATCGCCGAGTATCACTTGTATAGGCCATTTGAATGAATGCTCTGCCTGGGGCATTTGCATGTTTCGTGCATGGGTCTCGAATATTGGGCGTGTGCCGCCTACCTCAACTTTGAAATTAAGTAAACGATTTTGGGTAATTTTAGTAAAAGAAAACTGAAAATGATTCGTGAATAAGAAATTTAATATAAATAAAACATAATACATGTATATTTTTGTTATTTAGTGGAAAATAAAAGGGTCATTTTACCTGTATATGTAGGCATTTCTTTAAAAGGGTTATATGTGACCTGAAGTTGCGCAAGCATTTGAAACAACTTGTCCCATTTTTGCATATAGGGTCAAATCAGGTACTAAATATTAAAGAAAAAATGATAACTCATCAACAGGTAATAAAAAATAGTTGACCTTTCCTGCAATTCGAACCCAAAATCGTTCACTTAATTCAAAGTTGAGGTAGGCGGCACACGCCCAATATTCGAGACCCATGCACGAAACATGCAAATGCCCCAGGCAGAGCATTCATTCAAATGCCTATACAAGTGATACTCGGCGATTGTGATTATCACATCACAAACGTACACATATGTATGTGTGTGTGTAGACTCACAACAGCTACCACACAGCAATCGCTGGGAAAAATTGCTACAAAATTGCTACATGCAGCAAGTGTATCGCACACAGGCACATAAATGCTTACACATATAGCAAGGAAGTGTAAATGTGTATGTGAATGTGTGTGCGTATGCTAGCTCAAAGCAGCTACCCAACCGAACGAGCATCAACTGCTGCTGGGGGTTTTAAAAATGCTCTACAGGCGGCAGCAAGAATATTGCACACAAGCACACAAGCACATAAAATGTAAATGTGTGTGTGTATGCAAGCTCACATCGCTACCCAACCGAACGAATATCAACTGCTAGGGGTTTTAATAGTGGTACAAGCAGCAAGAATATCAATCGCACACAAGCACATAAATGCTTAAACATATAGCGAGGAAGTGTAAATGTGTGTGTGTATGGTCATACGGAAATAATATTCGTTATGCACATCAACACTTTCATACCCTTTTCACAAATAATCATAAAAACGCAAACATTTTGCATGAGCATGGCAAAAGCAGTTTGAGAATCGGTATACTCTTCGCTCAGAAGGGAACCAATGGGATCGCGACTCGCGAGTCGAGAAGAAAATTTCAATTTTTGTGAGCTGCTTGCTGTTTGTGCCAGTATACATATATTTTTGTGAGAAGAGAGCAGAGAGTAAAAAGCATGGGGCAGAAAGAGAAAGAGAGCAAGGGAAAGAGCGGCACATGTCAGGCATTTTTGGAAAATCGACCATCACCGTCGAGCGCTCGAAGCGGAATGATTTTGCCATCAGCAATTTTTCTCTCCCGACCCTAAAAGTAAAAACCCGAGCAAATACGAAGCTAAAGGGGTTCTAAAGCCAAAAAATAAGTGTGAACACTAATTTGTACCAGTTGTCCAGTCTATGTGTTGTATGGTTAGTGTTTTGATATATCTGAAGTTTGCGCTCGATGACTGCTCAACGTTTAACAACACTGACAAATCGATTGTGTTGTTTAATCTTTTTATTCACTGAACCCATTCAAAATGGGAATCGAAAGTTCGAAATCTTTTTTTTTTAGCTAGAGACTTCAAATTTGTATATTTAGATATGTAGATATTATGGATACGCAGATAATGTAATTTTCAGATTTTGGATGCCCCAATTGATAAAAAAAAAAACGCATTTCAAATAGTAGAGACTTGTAATTTGGCAAAAAGACGCATTTGAATGCAAATGCTAATATATTCCGAAAGTTTCATGAAGGTCGTACAACTAGAAATTGAGTTGTGAACGTCCAATGTATAGCCCAACCCCCAAGCCACGGCAGCAACTGCGCGGTTAGAGTATCTCTTAGTTCAGGGTATCTGTCGATAGTCGAGCCGTTTCGACCAACATGTTATTCTTCTTCTTTTGTATACAAATAGTGCTGAGATAAACTGAAAAACTCAGCATGATTACGACAAGTTGTGTGATTAGGACTGAGACGAATTCGTTTTAATGTGTGTAATTAAAGTGATCCATAAGTTCTCTCTCTCTCTCTAACTCTCCCTTCCCACCTCCATAACATTGAATTTAAAAATGGGAGCAGTTAGAGGATTCAGTAGTTTTTGCTTAACCGATTCTAACATATCCCATGTAAATACCTATATCTGTGTTGATCTTCAACTCATTTGCTTCACACTTACATCGTGACCCTGGAGACGCGATGAGGCGCCAGAGCTGCGTGCACGTTGGCTGCTATTGGCGCTGTTTGTCTTCTGCTTGCGCACTTGGGCGCGGGTGAACATCATCTTGGTGGGCAGAACGGTATGGGAGCGTTCTGAACCACAGTCACATCCAGGTCCACATTCAGATTTCGATTCAGGTTCACGTTTGCGTCCGTTTCCGCGTCAAAAGCTCCACGCGACGGTAACTGGAAGACTACGTAGTGCCTCAATTCCGTTGCCGATCCGCACGCGCATACATACCTATGCACATATATATATCTACATATATATAATTGCTCTATATGTGTATATGTATGTACGCGTGTGTGTGTGTGCGTGAGTTGAGGCAGTGCAGGCGTCAGGGGCTGCTGTCCGGCTGCTG
>JAUESO010000168.1:0-106228 GCA_030914385.1 Drosophila antonietae
TTACTTCCTGTAAAAAAAGAATAATTAAGCTAAATATTGCCTGCCTGCAAGGGTATTTATCTTCGGCGTGCCGAAAAAACTTATTTTTAATTTGTTTCGTGTTTTTTCTTTTAATTAATTAAAAATAATAATAATAATATATATAATATATATATATATATATATATATATATATATATATATATATATATATATCTATATATATATATATATACATATATGTGTGTTGTTTTTATTATATGTGTCGCTAACGGTAATCAATTTTATTTAAAGAAAATATATATCAATAATATTAATTGTAATTGTATAATCTACAGAAAATAGTTATTTTTCATATAATATTATTTAATTAATAATGGGTTTATGTATATTTAAATGTGTGTATTCTCTTCCCCCCTCTTCCTTTTCTTCTCCTTTTGAACGTGACATATATATGTATATATTATATATGCACAACTGTAAAAAACCAAATGTGAGCCTTCGACAACTTATCGCGTTAAGCTAAAAGAACTTTATCCATTAGAGAAAAGTCTAGTTACTTGCAGGGCGGGGCATTGATTGCTGTACGCTTGATCTGGATATGGATCGGGAGCAGTTGGAACGCCTAACACCGTTTGGGTGGAGTCCCACTGGATAGTGTCATTGGCCACATTCCCGTCAATGCCACTGGCAGTGGCACCGCAGGCTCCGCCTCTATCCAGCACAGCCTCCGACTTTGAGCCCTGCAGTCGCTTCTCGCAGTACAGACTGCCCACAGGCTTTGCTATAGAGGCAGCCAGGCGCGTGGCCATTGTGAGAATTTGCCATCATCGAGGCTTATTTGCCGAGAAATTAGTGACCCCAGCGGCGCTCCCTGCTCTGACTTTGTTGCCGTCGTTTGATTGCGATTCGTTATCGGAAATTTATTCTTCGTGCAGCTCAAATCCAGTTCCAGTGTATAGGAACGTCCGCGCGGATACTGGACGGTTCTGGTTCTCAAAACTAACACAACGCCGAACTGTCTATCGGAGTTGTGGCAGCTGATGATGATAAGGTCGTCGTCGTCGTCCGCCGTTATTATCGTTATTGGCGCTGGTGGTAGCGATTCTTGCTTCTGACTAATCGTACCGCTTCGGCAGCGCTTGTTGTTTTGGAAGGCAGGGAGGGAGGTATTACCAGCGGTTACACTGCTGGCCTGTGTCTCGTTAAGGCTTCCATCACAGACATCCTCACCAGCCTCCTCGTCGCTGTTCATATCATTCTCAAGTGCATCGCCTATGCGTAGCTCATTGTGAGCAATTGTCGCAGTTGTCCGAAGTTGCAGTTCGGAATAGGTTGGCACTGGCGTCATATTGACGCCGATGCGCGGCGATTGATCCATCAGTAGGTTTCCCAGCTGGTCTCGTACACGCTCGCTAGTTGAGCCGTCTGCTTTGGCTTCAGCTGTGCCTTATGAGATAATTGAGTTGGATTTGAAGGACTTGCTGTTTACTGCTGCTGCTGATGATGATGTTGGTGTCGTAGCGATCGCTGCTGATGGGGGTTGATGCAGTTGACGTTGCCGCTGTCGAATTCGTCAATGTTGCTACGCCAGCAACGGGGGTTTGGGATCCAGCTGACTCATCAGCTGGCTGTTTTCGAGTATTAATAATAAGCTGCGGCTCCACGTAGAACGCATCCAAATTGAGGTCTAGGAAAAGCTCCTGCAGAAAGCGCCGAGCACTCATGCGATAGCTACTGCGACCGAGCGTCTTGCACGACTCCGAATAAAGACAAATGTCCTGAAAGGCGTGCGGATGCTTTTGTTTCAGCTCCAGCAACGACATCTTGGACTGCTTTGCACTGACCGGATTTGCCATACGTTGGACATTGTAGATTATAGACGCGGTCAACTTGCCCGGCAAACCCTCTTCACTCAAAATGCTTTCCGACGAGTGGAAGCTCATGTCCGCAAGCTGTATCGCAGCACCGCTCGACTTCCCAGTGCTTTTGCGAGCCAGCGCCGGGCCAGCCTGCATTCCAGCAGCGACGAGCGTTGCCGAGGCACTGCTATACAATTCGCAGGGCGCGACTCCACCGCCCATGCTGTTGCTGCTGCCGTTCGTGTTATCCTGTGCCGGCACCTGGGTCTGCAGGCGTTGCTGACGACGCGAGCGGGTGCAGTAAAGGCATTGGCTGCGCGCGTGCTTGGCGCCTTGTTGCCACTTGCATGGCCGGCGGCTGGCCGATGATGACACATCGGAGAGCGAGGATATCACCGAAGACTCATCGCCACCCTCATTGTTGATGGAGTCATTGAGGAACGTTAGAAATTGTGGTCGCACACTCAACAGATTAACGCCTGTCAGATCCTGATCAATGATATCACATGAGACATAAGTACGGCTCAGATTGCGCGACGGAAACAGATCGAGCGCATTCTTCGGCAAACAGATGCCCGTGTAGCACGGTCCTTGCTGATCATTCTGCGGCAGAAACTTGGGCGTACTCAGCGTGGGCAATGGCACCTGCAGTTCCTCCGACGACAGACGTCTGCAAAACAGAAGTAAAACGTAATAATTATACTTTGTTCCCGAAGGGAAGAAAGTATATTGGGTTTGTGCAATGTCCGTCTTGCTGTCCGTCCGTCCGTCCGTCTGTCCGTCTGTCCGTCTGTCCGTCCGTCCGTCTGTCCGTCTGTCCGTATGAACGCAATATTTTTCGGCGCTATTAGAGCTAGAGACTTGAAATTTTAAACATATACTCATATATGCTCCCGAATTATAAAGTGTAAAAATTTTCCCGATCCGCCCACTAGGGGCGTGGCAAATCGGAAAACTCTTCCGCCCATAGTTAAGTTATCATACTAGATGATGAGCTATGATGAGGGGTGACAACCCAAGTTCAAAAAGCTATGGCGGATATATCTACGCCCATTGTGGGCGTGGCAAATCGGGAAAAACGTATCTTCTACACCGTTAAAGCTAGAACGCTGAAATTTCGCATGTGAGTTAATGTTGTGATTCTAAGAAGATCGATTAAAAAGTTATATATCTACGCCCATTGGCCATCGGACCTGAAGATATAGTGATTTTTCAAATTGTGCTATATTTTGAACACTATTGACACTAGAGACTTGAAATTTTGCATGTATACTCGGGTTGACAACCCAAGACTAATAAGCTATGGTAGATATATCTGCGCCCACAGGGGGCGTGGCAAACCGCAAAAGTTTATATCTCCTACAGTTTTAGAGCTAGAAGCTTGAAAATTGGATGGTTGAGTTACTTATGTTCTCCTCTATCGATCCCCCAAAAATAATTTTTCAGCCTCTTTGGGGGCGTGGCATATCGAAAAATACCCTGTAATTTTCACATTTTTGGAATGTAAGCAACCAAATTTTGCAGGCATGTTAGCCTCGGCCCTTTCTAAGAACTGGCAAAAAATTATGGTAGGCACACGCCCAATATTCGAGACCCATGCACGAAACATGCAAATGCCCCAGGCAGAGCATTCATTCAAATGCCTATACAAGTGATTGTGATTATCACATCACAAACTTACACATATGTATGTGTGTGTGTAGACTCACAACAGCTACCACACAGCAATCGCTGGGAAATAAGAATTGCTACAAAATTGCTACATGCAGCAAGTGTATCGCACACAGGCACATAAATGCTTACACATATAGCAAGGAAGTGTAAATGTGTATGTGAATGTGTGTGCGTATGCTAGCTCAAAGCAGCTACCCAACCGAACGAACATCAACTGCTGCTGGGGGTTCTAAAAGTGCTCTACAGGCGGCAGCAAGAATATTGCACACAAGCACATAAATGCCTACACATATAGCAAGGAAGTGTAAATGTGTGTGTGTATGCAAGCTCACATCGCTACCCAACCGAACGAATATCAACTGCTAGGGGTTTTAATAGTGCTACAAGCAGCAAGAATATCAATCGCACATAAGCACATAAATGCTTACACATATAGCGAGGAAGTGTAAATGTGTGTGTGTATGGTCATACGGAAATAATATTCGTTATGCTCATAATCTCATAATATGCTCGTTATAATCATAAAAACGCTAACATTTTGCATGAGCATGGCAAAGCAGTTTGAGAATTCGGTATACTCTTCGCTCAGAAGGGAACCAATGGGATCGCGACTCGCGAGTCGAGAAGAAATTTCAATTTTTGTGAGCTGCTTGCTGTTTGTGCCAGTATACATATATTTTTGTGAGAAGAGAGCAGAGAGTAAAAAGCATGGGGCAGAAAGAGAAAGAGAGCAAGGGAAAGAGCGGCACATGTCAGGCATTTTTGGAAAATCGACCATCACCGTCGAGCGCTCGAAGCGGAATGATTTTGCCATCAGCAATTTTTCTCTCCCGACCCTAAAAGTAACAAGTAAGAAAGCTGTAGTCGAGACTGCTCGACTACGAAATCCCCTGAGCCCTTCTTCGAACGAATCATATTCCAAGAATGCTTCGTTTCGATTCTCTACGCGTAAGAAACTATACATGCAAAAACACGAACACACAGACGCTTGTAAGCATGTATGTGTGTGAGCAATGCAGGCGGCTTGCTGTCTCGCTGCCTTTGTTGCTGCGCCACATGGGTTTTGATAAGAAAACTTTGATGATTGATAATTCTGTTTCTAGATGGACAATCGTATTGATATCTTCAGATTATGATTATGATATTCATATCTATATGCTAAACCAAACTGCATGTTTCTAGTATTTGAAATGCATTTTTTTTTCACATTTGGGGGTGTTGGGGCGAAATGGGGACCGGAATCCAAAATCTGACAAAAACCGAAATTGTATTAAATTAGTATCTATATATATGCAGAAGACTTGGAGACTCTAACTCTAAAGGTGAATTAGCTAGAATTTTATAACTGGTTCCCGATAATTTCAGTTATCGATAACTTTGCAAATATACAAGTTATCGAATTTCTGAAACAAACTCGTACTGCGCGTGCAATATACGGACCTAATACAAAAAGAATGAACTCTCTAGCTTTTGTATCTTCGGAAATCGACGCGTTCAAACATACGGACAGACGGACAGACGGACGGACGGACGGACGGACGGACAGACAGACGGACATGGCTATATCAACTTTTCTCGTCACCCTGATCAAGAATATATATACTTTATGGGGTCTGCCACGTCTCCTTCTGCCTGTTACATACTTTTAACAAAACCATTATAACCTGATTTCCCATTTTTAATGGGCTCAGGGTATAAAAACCCTGATAAGTGATAAGTGTGAACATTAATTTGTACCAGTTGTCCAGTCTATGTGTTGTATGGTTAGTGCTAAAACCAAATAAGTCATTGCTAGAGCGCCTTTTGACAAAACTTAAGTAACGATCGAAAAATTTCCAATTCAGTCACAATTCTTAGAATATTCTGGCATGCAAACTTTTGTATGCATACATAGAAAATTGTGTGTATACTCGTATAGTGTGTACATGTGTAAATCTGTATGTATGTGTAGGAAAAACGTTTGTTGCTTGCCATGTACGTTTGCTAATTGCCGAAATATTTCGTTAATTAAATGTTTATTAAAAAAATAAGATGCACCTATGGGAACAAAGTATATCGCTGTTAGTTGCGCCTAACTGCAACGTTCTTACTTGTTACAAAACAATTTTAAAAAATTAGACAATTGTTATCTGCAGTAGGTATTCTATCAAACAATATATAATGTACTTCACACAAAACTAATTGCATCTTTCGAACTTGACAATTTACGAACGCTCTAACGCCTTTCTGGTGAGTAGCAAATACATAAACATAATTAAGGGTTCCATCACATTAAATACCTAATTTTGGATCTAAAATATTTATAGCTTGGAGCAGCTAAGCATTAGTATATTTACTACATTAATAATTTGTGTGCATGAGAACTAATTTTATAATGGCTTTCTCTCTCTAAATCGTTGCCCACGCACACACACACACACACACACACACACACATGTATATATAGAATATACTATGCTTAGGAAGTTTGTTGGTCAAAGAGAGAGACAGCTAAGCAGAGAGAGAGAGAGAGACGGAGCATTCGTTCACACACACACACACACACATGTATATATAGAATATACTATGCTTAGGAAGTTTGTTGGTCAAAGAGAGAGACAGCTAAGCAGAGAGAGAGAGAGAGACGGAGCATTCGTTCACATGACAGCAGACAGAAAACAAGTAAGAAAACTCTAGTCGAGAGTGCTCGACTAGATAATACCCTGAACATAATTTTAATAACATAAAATAATAATCTGTACTGTGGTTTGGTTTTTTGTAATTATCTTAAAAATGCATCAATTTTAGTGCTGAAAATGGCAAAAAACTTCTTAATTTTGACAAATAGTTCAATATATTGCTCTTGATTAGTATTAAAATTAATCCGTTTTCAAGATAATTATTATTATTATTATGAAATTCGAAAAATTTCATATTATTAAATATTATTAAAAATGGACCCAACAAAAAGACGTTCCTCGATTAACACGCATCACCTTAATTAACACAGGCACTTCATAATTGTAAAAGAAATATATCAATGCCACTCGAAGCTGTAATAGCCATAATAAATAAATTCACTGCTAAAGCGCCATCTAGCAAGTTTAAATTCTTAGACCATGCTAGGCTAGTTTTGTGTATATGTGTGCATACATATAGGAAAACTCTTACCGCAGATGTCGCGTGCTTTTGTTATTTGGGCAAACTTTTTGTTCATTATTATACTTTGTTCCCAAAGGGAAGAAAGTATATTGGGTTTGTGCAATAACCGTCTTGCTGTCCGTCCGTCTGTCCGTCCGTCCGTCTGTCCGTATGAACGCAATATTTTTCGGCGCTATTAGAGCTAGAGACTTGAAATTTTAAACATATACTCATATATGTTCCCGAATTATAAAGTGTAAAAATTTTCCCGATCCGCCCACTAGGGGCGTGGCAAATCGGAAAACTCTTCCGCCCATAGTTAAGTTATCATACTAGATGATGAGCTAGAGAGTTGCAATTTGGAATGTATACTCGGGGTGACAACCCAAGTTCAAAAAGCTATGGCGGATATATCTACGCCCATTGGGGGCGTGGCAAATCGGGAAATACGTATCTTCTACACCGTTAAAGCTAGAACGATGAAATTTTGCATGTGAGCTAATGTTATGATTCTAAGAAGATCGATCAAAAAGTTATATGTCTACGCCCATTGGGGGCGTGGCAAATCGGACCTGAATATATAGTGATTTTTCAAATTGTGCTATATTTTGAACAATATTGACACTAGAGACTTGAAATTTTGCATGTATACTCGGGTTGACAACCCAAGACTAATAAGCTTTGGTAGATATATCTACGCCCACAGGGGGCGTGGCAAACCGCAAAAGTTTATATCTCCTACAGTTTTAGAGCTAGAAGCTTGAAAATTGGATGGTTGAGTTACTAATGTTCTCCTCTATCGATCCCCCAAAAATAATTTTTCAGCCTCTTTGGGGGCGTGGCATATCGAAAAATACCCTGTAATTTTCGCATTTTTGGAATGTAAGCAACCAAATTTTGCAGGCATGTTAGCCTCGGCCCTTTCTAAGAACTGGCAAAAAAATTATGCGTCTACGCCGCCTGGGGGCGTGGCAAATCGGCAAAGAAATTTGTTGTGGCCAACTGCATAATTCATGCATACAATAGCTTAGTAGCAATTGCTAAGATGGCAAAAAGCATTTTAACATAAATATAATAATTTTAATGAATTTAAAAAATAAAATTCATAAGTTTTTGATTAATAAATAAAAAGTTTCCAGCGGGATTCGAACCTGGGTCTTTTGAAAACAACATGTAATCGTTAGCTAAACCTAAATAAATTCACAGCTGATCAGCTGACCAGCTGATCAGCAGTTTGTGACGACACAAAACAATACAATCGCACTTCTTGCAATATGTATACACACTTGGATGTGTATACACGTACAAACAGCTGTGTACACATACATACATATATGCATGCATAGAAAAACTGCTTGCCAAGCATGGCAAGCGTGGCAAATAGGAAAAGTTGTTTTAGTTTTTGCTTAAATGCACAATTCATATGCGTATGTTTATAAATTATTATCAATTGGCAGCAATCATTTTATAATAAATATACAAATATTAAAAAAATTAAAAAAAAATCATTTTTGAAAAAAAAAAAGTTTTCTGCAGGATTCGAACCCACGCACCTAGGTATAGCTTGCATAGCGCTTACTACCAGCGCCACTGCCATCAATTGATACTCGCTAACTAAAACCAAATAAGCCATTGCTAGAACGCCTTTTGACAAAACTAAAGTAACGATCGAAAAATTCCCAATTCAGTCACAATTCTTAGAATATTCTGGCATGCAAACTTTTGTATGCATACATAGAAAATTGCGTGTATACTCGTATAGTGTGTACATGTGTAAATCTGTATGTATGTGTAGGAAAAACGTTTGTTGCTTGCCATGTACGTTTTCTAATTGCCGAAATATTTCGTTAATTAAATGTTTATTAAATAAATAAGATGCACCTATGGGAACAAAGTATATCGCAGTTAGTTGCGCCTAACTGCAACGTTCTTACTTGTTATACTTTGTTCCCAAAGGGAAGAAAGTATATTGGGTTTGTGCAATGTCCGTCTTGCTGTCCGTCCGTCCGTCTGTCCGTCTGTCCGTCTGTCCGTATGAACGCAATATTTTTCGGCGCTATTAGAGCTAGAGACTTGAAATTTAAAACATATACTCATATATGCTCCCGAATTATAAAGTGTAAAAATTTTCCCGATCTGCCCAATAGGGGCGTGGCAAATCGGAAAACTCTTCCGCCCATAGTTAAGTTATCATACTAGATGATGAGCTAGAGAGTTGCAATTTGAAATGTATACTCGGGGTGACAACCCAAGTTCAAAAAGCTATGGCGGATATATATACGCCCATTGGGGGCGTGGCAAATCGGGAAATATGTATCTTCTACACCGTTAAAGCTAGAACGCTGAAATTTTGCATGTGAGTTAATGTTATGATTCTAAGAAGATCGATCAAAAAGTTATATGTCTACGCCCATTGGGGGCGTGGCAAATCGGACCTGAATATATAGTGATTTTTCAAATTGTGCTATATTTTGAACACTATTGACAATAGAGACTTGAAATTTTGCATGTACACTCGGGTTGACAACCCAAGACTAATAAGCTATGGTAGATATATCTACGCCCACAGGGGGCGTGGCAAACCACCAAAGTTTATATCTCCTACAGTTTTAGAGCTAGAAGCTTGAAATTTAGATGGTTCAATTACTAATGTCCTCCTCTATCGATGACCCAAAAATAATTTTTCAGCCTCTTTGGGGGCGTGGCATATCGAAAAATACCCTGTAATTTTCGCATTTTTGGAATGTAAGCAACCAAATTTTGCAGTCATGTTAGCCTCGGCCCTTTCTAAGAACTGGCATGCATTTTAACATAAATATAAAAATATTTATGAATTTAAAAAAATAAAATTTAAAAGTTTTCGATTAATAAATAAAAAGTTTCCAGCGGGATTCGAACCCAGGTCTTTTGTTAACAACATGTAATCATTAGCTAAACCTAAATAAATTCACAGCTGATCAGCAGTTTGTGACGAAACAAAACAATACAATCGCAATTCTTGCAATATGTATACACTTTTGGATGTGTATACACTTACAAACATCTGTGTACACATATATACATATATGCATGCATAGAAAAACTGCTTGCCACACAGCGTGGCAAATCGGAAAAGTTGTTTTAGTTTTTGCTTAAATGCAGAATTCATATGCGTATGTTTATAAATTATTATCAATTGGCAGCAAGCATTTTATAATAAATATACAAATATAAAAAAAAATAATTTTTGAAAAAAAAGTTTTCTGCGGGATTCGAACCTACGCACCTAAGTATAGCTTGCATAGCGCTTACCACCAGCGCCACTGCCCTAACCAGCGCTTCGTTAACTAAAACCAAATAAGACATTGCTAGAGCGCCTTTTGACAAAACTAAAGTAACGATCGTAAAATTCCCAATTCAGTCACAATTCTTAGAATATTCTGGCATGCAAACTTTTGTATGCATACATAGAAAATTGTGTGTATACTCGTATAGTGTGTACATGTGAAAATCTGTATGTATGTATAGGAGAAACGTTTGTTGCTTGCCATGTACGTTTGCTAATTGCCGAAATATTTCGTTAATTAAATGTTTATTAAATAAATAAGATGCACCTATGGGAACAAAGTATATCGCAGTTAGTTGCGCCTAACTGCAACGTTCTTACTTGTTTTCTGTTGACTTAACGGAATAAAATATAATTGAAACAAAAACACTTTCAGAAATGATGCTATTAAATATTTTAAATTAAAACAAGTAAGAACGTTGCAGTTAGGCGCAACTAACTGCGATATACTTTGTTCCCATAGGTGCAGTTTATTTATTTAATAAACATTTAATTAACGAAATATTTCGGCAATTAGAAAACGTACATGGAAAGCAACAAACGTTTTTCCTACACATACAGATTTACACATGTACACACTATACCAGTATACACACAATTTTCTATGTATGCATACAAAAGTTTCCATGCCAGACTGTTCTAAGAATTGTGACTGAATTGGGAATTTTTCGATCGTTACTTAAGTTTTGTCAAAAGGCGTTCTAGCAATGGCTTATTTGGTTTTAGTTAGCGGGTATCAATTGATGGCAGTGGCGCTGGTGGTAAACGCTATGCAAGCTTTACCTAGGTGCGTGGGTTCGAATCCCGCAGAAAAATTTGTTTTCAAAAATTATTATTTTTTAATTTTTTATACCCTGAACCCATTGAAAATGGTTTTGTGAAAATGTATGTAACAGGCAAAAGGAGACGTCGCAGACCCAATAAAGTATATATATTCTTGATCAGCATAAAAAATAAGTTGAAAATAAGCCCTGTCCGTCTGTCCGTCCGTCCGTCCGTCCGTATGAACGTCGAGATTTCGGAAACTACAAAAGCTAGGGAGCTGAAATTTCACGTGAACACTCGTATATTAGCTACGCAATACGAGTTTATTTTGTTTTTTCGATACTCGTCCCATTTCCAAATTATCGATAATAAATCGAAAATTTGTTTACATTTTTTAGGTTTTTTGGTATAACTTCTACACCGTTTTAGCTAGAGACTTATATATTTAGATATATATTATGAATACGCAGATTTAGTTTTCAGATTTTGGATGCCACGCCCCCTTCGCCCCCAATTTGGAAAAAACGCATTTCAAATACTAGAGATTTGCAATTTGGCACATAGGTAGATTTAGATACTCTTGATCTACTCTGAAAATATCATGAAGATCGTCCATTTGGAAATGGAGTTATAAGCGTCCAAAGTTCAGCCCATCCCACCCCCAAGACAAAGCAGCAACTGCGCAGTTAGCAGAGCGCGCGCTCATAAGTGCGTAAAGAAGAAGAGTATCACTTTTTTGCAGGGATTTCGTAGTCGAGCAGTCTCGACTAGACCCTTCTTACTTTATTTTTATATTTGTATATTTATTATAAAATGCTTGCTGTCAGTTGATAATAATTTATAAACATACGCATATGAATTGTGCATTTACGCAAACTCTAAAACAACTTTTCCGATTTGTCACACTGCTTGCTTGGAAAGCAGTTTTTCTATGCATGCATATATGTATGTATGTATATACACAGATGTTTGTATTTGTGTATACACATCCAAGTGTGTATACATATTGCAAGAAGTGCGATTGTATTGTTTTGTTCTGTCACAAGCTGCTGATCAGCTGATCAGCTGTGAATTTATTTAGGTTTAGCTAACGATTACATGTTGTTTTCAAAAGACCTAGGTTCGAATCCCGCTGGAAACTTTTTATTTATTAATCGAAAACTTTTAAATTTTATTTTTTAAATTCATTAATATTATTATATTTATGTTGAAATGCATTTTGCCACCTTAGAAATTGCTACTAAGCTATTATATGCATGAATTATGCAGTTGGCCACAACAAATTTCTTTGCCGATTTGCCACGCCCCCAGGCGGCGTAGACGCATAATATTTTGCCAGTTCTTAGAAAGGGCCGAGGCTAACATGCCTGCAAAATTTGGTTGCTTACATTCCAAAAATGCGAAAATTACAGGGTATTTTTCGATATGCCACGCCCCCAAAGAGGCTGAAAAATTATTTTTGGGGGATCGATAGAGGAGAACATAAGTAACTCCAACATTCAATTTTCAAGCTTCTAGCTCTAAAACTGTAGGAGATATAAACTTTTGCGGTTTGCCACGCACCCTGTAGGCGTAGATATATCTACCATAGCTTATTAGTCTTGGGTTGTCAACCCGAGCATACATGCAAAATTTCAAGTCTTCAGTGTCAATAGTGTTCAAAATATAGCACAATTTGAAAAATCTCTATATATTCAGGTCCGATTTGCCACGCCCCCAATGGGCGTAGACATATAACTTTTTGATCGATCTTCTTAGAATAATAACATTAGCTCACATGCAAAATTTCAGCGTTCTAGCTTTAACGGTGTAGAAGATACGTATTTCCCGATTTGCCACGCCCCCAATGGGCGTAGATATATCCGCCATAGCTTTTTGAACTTGGGTTGTCACCCCGAGTATACATTTCAAATTTCAACTCTTTAGCTCATCATCTAGTATGATAACTTGACTATGGGCGGAAGAGTTTTCCGATTTGCCACGCCCCTAGTGGGCGGATCGGGAAAATTTTAACACTTTATAATTCTGGAGCATATATGAGTATATGTTTAAAATTTCAAGTCTCTAGCTCTAATAGCGCCGAAAAATATTGCGTTCATACGGACGGACGGACAGACGGGCAGACGGACGGACAGCAAGACGGACATTGCACAAACCCAATATACTTTCTTCCCTTTGGGAACAAAGTATAAAAATTCGGATCGATTAGAGCATTTTTAAAGTTTTTACGGGCGTTTTAACGTCAGCTTGGCCAACATGTATTCACACGTGCTCGCCACTGTATGTGCGCCCGCAATGCGTCTTGCTGTGTCGCTGCCTTGGTTGCTGCGCCACTTGGGTTTTGATGAGAAAACTTTATAGACTAATAATTCTGTTTCTAGATGGACAATCGTATTGATATCTTCAGATTATGATTATGAAATTCATATCTATATGCTAAACCAAACTGCATGTCTCTAGTATTTGAAATGCATTTTTTTCACATTTGGGGGTGGTGGGGCGAATTGGGGACCGGAATCCAAAATCTGACAAAAACCGAAATTGTATTAAATTAGTATCTATATATATGCTTGGAGACTCTAACTCTAAAGATGAATTAGCTAGAATTTTATAACAGGTTCCCGATAAATTCGTTTATCTATAACTTTGCAAATATACGAGTTATCGAATTTCTGAAACAAACTCGTACTGCGCGTGCAATATACGGACCTAACACAAAAAGAATGAACTCTCTAGCTTTTGTATCTTCGGAAATCGACGCGTTCAAACATACGGACAGACGGACAGACGGACGGACAGAAACGACATGGCTATATCAACTTTTCTCGTCACCCTGATCAAGAATATATATACTTTATGGGGTCTGCCACGCCTCCTTCTGCCTGTTACATACTTTTAACAACACATTATACCCTGATTTCCCATTTTCAATGGGTTCAGGGTATAATTAACAAAACCATTATACCCTGATTTCCCATTTTCAATGGGTTCAGGGTATAACAAGTAAGACGGCTCTAGTCGAGACGGCTCGACTACGAGACACCCTGAAACCTGCGAAAAAACTAATATTCTTCTTCATTATGCACTTATGAGCGCGCGCTCTGCTAACTGCGCAGTTGCTGCCGTGGCTTGGGGGTGGGTTGGGCTGAACTTTGTACGCTAATAACTCCATTTCTAAATGGACGATCTTCATGAAATTTTCAGAATAGATTGAGAGCATCTAAATCTATCTATGTGCCAAATTGCAAGTCTCTAGTATTTGAAATGCGTTTTTTTTTTCAAATTGAGGGCGAAGGGGGCGTGGCATCCAAAATCTGAAAATTACATAATCTGCGTATTCATAATATCTATCTAAATATATAAAGTTGAAGTCTCTACCTAAAACAGTGTAGAAGTTATGCTCAAAAACCCTAAAAAATGTAAACGAGTTTTCGATTTCTTATCGTAGTTTCCGAAATCTCGACGTTCATACAGACGGACGGACAGACGGACAGGGCTAGATCAACTTATTTTTTTTTCTGCGACGTCTCCTTCTGCCTGTTACATACATTTTCACAAAGCCATTATACCCTGAATTCCCATTTTCAATGGGTTCAGGGTATAAAAAAGCTGAGGTAAGTTCGGTATGCATTTTGACCCCGTATATATACGTATATATAAATGTTGTTTTTATGAGCTCGCTTCTTCATATTCATAAATTATATATGTATAAAATGTCTTGAATAATAATTTTTGCACTTACGTAAATACATTAAGCATCGTTTGTCGATCCAAGCTGCGCACCTTTATCCGGCGATTGGATTCGCCCCAGGAGTACTTGCGTGGCTGCATCTCGCCGCGATCCACAATGTCGATGAAGTCGTACAGTTCCGCAGCCGACTCTGAGAACACGGGACGACTACGGGCGCGCAGAGAGCGCAGTTTCGCATAGCCTTCCATAGCCAGCGGACTAAGCACGGGGTGCAGAAAACTGGTGCCCAACAGAGAAGTGCGACGTAGCAACTTAGCGGCGTGATGCGGCGGCACTTCCTGCAGATTGGACATACTTTGTATGGGACTTAGCGGAAACTGCTGAAAGTCACTAACGTTGATAACACCAGCAGCAGCAGCTGCGGCAGCCGTTCGCCCCGTCACGGACTCACAGCTGCTGACTCCCGATGTATTGGAGTCTGTACACGAGTTGTAGCGTATTCGATGCTGATAGTGCATAGGACAAAAGCCAACACCTGGCGCACTGGAGACCCCGCCTATTAGGCTAAATACGTCCGTTGTCTTCGATTCGGACAATGAGCGTTGGTGTTTGCCTTGGCGCACATTGCAGCCTTCCGGCAGAGTCTTTGACTTTGCTGCGACTCCGCTAATATTGAGCGATCGACCGAACTGCAGCTATAAAGTTTAATACATATTAAGCTATTAGCGATTAACAATTATAAGCTAACAACACACCTCTTCAACAGTGGTGCGGGCGCTGTCTGTGGTCGTTGTTGTGGTATTGGCATCTTGCAAATTCCAACAACTGCTAGCATCGTAGGAAGCATCGATTTGATCCTCAATACCCATATAGTTGTACGGCGGCATGTCCTCATAGTGATGACGCACAGGTGTAAATTGACTGGACATCCAGTCCTCCGGCTGATGAACCGGCCACATTGTGTTCCGATCGTGACGCACGCTGAGCCAATCTGTAACCATAAAATATCTCACTTAGTAAAGATTCTCTTAAATGGCACAAATACATGTTGCATGTGTACCATTCAGAACTTACTTAGCTTGAAAAGCAAATTGGCCCCCGCCTGAGTTCCAGCAATTAGACCCAATGCACTAAAGCAAGTCGCACGCACCGAATACACCTCACACTTGGTTACCAGCAGAATAAGCTTTTCATAGAGCCTACAGATATAAGATATTGGTATTATTGTTAGTTGCAAAATCACAGATGTCGCTTGGGCTACCTGGCGCCTATTTCCACAAAGTAATCGATGCCATTTGAATGCGTTGAAGCATGACTTAGAGCCCAAATGGCCCGCTTTCAGTTCCAGACATTCGGCATCGTCGTTACATTTGCCACGCGTTAGCACTTCGAGCACTTGCGGCAAATCGGCGTACTTACGAAGAGCTGTCATGCCCTGGGTGGTCTGCACCATCTGACCATAGAGATGCGGCGCTATGTTGGGCGGGACTAACTGTGCTCTCTGGTTGCAGTTTCGCCTGGAGTAGTAGCCATCCTCGTTGCGCACGTGCAGCGTAAGGCAGGAGTGGGTCTCAGCCTCAACGAGCAGGACGTAGCGCTTGTTATAGCCCGTGCGCCAATACTTGATTTCTTCCTCGATGTGGGCCTTGCTGCTATTCAGTCCGCGCGATAGCGAATAGAAGCGAGACATGAGCAAGCGACCCACATCACCCAATTGCTTTAGATTAGGCCAGAGACTGACGATCTCTTCCAGATAATATTTGTCATGGCATGCCTCCTCGAGCACGTCCATTGCGGCCAGCACAACACTGCGATCCGCATCCTTGGTCTGCTGTATGATCAGTGGTAAGCCCCAAACTTCAAAGTTCGGTAAACGTGCGCGCAGCAACACCGCCAGAAACTGCGTAGCATACAGTCGTCCACTACGCGTCTTGGCCAGCGTTAGCGCCTTTTCAAGCACCTGTCGCGGCAGCTTCTCATGACTGTAGTTTAGCCCGGCAAAAATCAGCTTCACATAGCAGACATGATCAGTGTGCCGCACCAGGGTAATCAGACTAATGAAGAGAGATATGTTAGATTAAAGCGCGACAGACTGCCACGAGATCATGATGCTCACTATTCGAATACGGTTGTATTTTTGAGTACTTCAATGCCCTTGCTGCTGCGACACATGCGTCCGATGTACAGAAAGTATTGCTGGCACATTGTATTGTTCATGTGTTGCGGACTAAATAGACAGTCGTGGGCTCGACTCGAGGTGGTCACTGCCAGCAGATGTTGACTAATGTCTGAGAAGTAGTCCGTTATGTAGCGCATGCACTCCAGCTAAAGCAAAGAGAACACATATATATATACAGAAAAGGAAAGATATATATTGAAAAAGGAAATTATATTGTAATTGAGAATAATTACCTCTCTGCTATTAAGCAGCACATCAATTAGGTCGAGGCCGGCACTCACGTAAGACGGCATTGAGTAGCCTGGCACCAGATCTTGATGTGAGAAGCGATTTTTGCTCGGCTTGTAGAAGTCCACTAAGCGCTTCAGGAATTTATTTAGGAATTTGCCCGGTGTATAGTCCAACTTGCGTATAAAATTCGACTGGGACAAGACGAGAAAAGTTAGTCACGGCAGAGTTGAATTGTTTGATTTATTGAATGCTTACTCTCAGTATTGTAATGATCACCTCCCAATCCCACGCATTTGCATCCGTCTGGGAGAGCACATGGGATTCGTGCAGAAGTCGATTTAAGGCACGCAAATTGTCGAGGTTGAACACCTGCGGCAGAAACTTACGCTTCAGTCTAAAGCTCGAACGCAGCGAGCTCGATGCCTGCGAGTTGGACTCATCGCTGGACGAGACTGAGTCCAGTCGCTGTCGATCCAGCGTGGCCGTACCTATGTAATAGGCTGAAAATGACGAGGATGCCATTGCCACGGCAGCAGCCGCCGCACCAGCTGTATCCTGGAGCTGCAAGGCACTGCTCTGATCCTGTGCATTGATATTACGCCGGAAGAGGCGTGTCTGTATGAGTGCCCCACCCTGTATAATACTATCATAGATTGAGAGCATCTAAATCTATCTATGTGCCAAATTGCAAGTCTCTAGTATTTGAAATGCGTTTTTTTTTTCAAATTGAGGGCGAAGGGGGCGTGGCATCCAAAATCTGAAAATTACATAATCTGCGTATTCATAATATCTATCTAAATATATAAAGTTGAAGTCTCTACCTAAAACAGTGTAGAAGTTATGCTCAAAAACCCTAAAAAATGTAAACGAGTTTTCGATTTCTTATCGTAGTTTCCGAAATCTCGACGTTCATACAGACGGACGGACAGACGGACAGGGCTAGATCAACTTATTTTTTTTTCTGCGACGTCTCCTTCTGCCTGTTACATACATTTTCACAAAGCCATTATACCCTGAATTCCCATTTTCAATGGGTTCAGGGTATAAAAAAGCTGAGGTAAGTTCGGTATGCATTTTGACCCCGTATATATACGTATATATAAATGTTGTTTTTATGAGCTCGCTTCTTCATATTCATAAATTATATATGTATAAAATGTCTTGAATAATAATTTTTGCACTTACGTAAATACATTAAGCATCGTTTGTCGATCCAAGCTGCGCACCTTTATCCGGCGATTGGATTCGCCCCAGGAGTACTTGCGTGGCTGCATCTCGCCGCGATCCACAATGTCGATGAAGTCGTACAGTTCCGCAGCCGACTCTGAGAACACGGGACGACTACGGGCGCGCAGAGAGCGCAGTTTCGCATAGCCTTCCATAGCCAGCGGACTAAGCACGGGGTGCAGAAAACTGGTGCCCAACAGAGAAGTGCGACGTAGCAACTTAGCGGCGTGATGCGGCGGCACTTCCTGCAGATTGGACATACTTTGTATGGGACTTAGCGGAAACTGCTGAAAGTCACTAACGTTGATAACACCAGCAGCAGCAGCTGCGGCAGCCGTTCGCCCCGTCACGGACTCACAGCTGCTGACTCCCGATGTATTGGAGTCTGTACACGAGTTGTAGCGTATTCGATGCTGATAGTGCATAGGACAAAAGCCAACACCTGGCGCACTGGAGACCCCGCCTATTAGGCTAAATACGTCCGTTGTCTTCGATTCGGACAATGAGCGTTGGTGTTTGCCTTGGCGCACATTGCAGCCTTCCGGCAGAGTCTTTGACTTTGCTGCGACTCCGCTAATATTGAGCGATCGACCGAACTGCAGCTATAAAGTTTAATACATATTAAGCTATTAGCGATTAACAATTATAAGCTAACAACACACCTCTTCAACAGTGGTGCGGGCGCTGTCTGTGGTCGTTGTTGTGGTATTGGCATCTTGCAAATTCCAACAACTGCTAGCATCGTAGGAAGCATCGATTTGATCCTCAATACCCATATAGTTGTACGGCGGCATGTCCTCATAGTGATGACGCACAGGTGTAAATTGACTGGACATCCAGTCCTCCGGCTGATGAACCGGCCACATTGTGTTCCGATCGTGACGCACGCTGAGCCAATCTGTAACCATAAAATATCTCACTTAGTAAAGATTCTCTTAAATGGCACAAATACATGTTGCATGTGTACCATTCAGAACTTACTTAGCTTGAAAAGCAAATTGGCCCCCGCCTGAGTTCCAGCAATTAGACCCAATGCACTAAAGCAAGTCGCACGCACCGAATACACCTCACACTTGGTTACCAGCAGAATAAGCTTTTCATAGAGCCTACAGATATAAGATATTGGTATTATTGTTAGTTGCAAAATCACAGATGTCGCTTGGGCTACCTGGCGCCTATTTCCACAAAGTAATCGATGCCATTTGAATGCGTTGAAGCATGACTTAGAGCCCAAATGGCCGCTTTCAGTTCCAGACATTCGGCATCGTCGTTACATTTGCCACGCGTTAGCACTTCGAGCACTTGCGGCAAATCGGCGTACTTACGAAGAGCTGTCATGCCCTGGGTGGTCTGCACCATCTGACCATAGAGATGCGGCGCTATGTTGGGCGGGACTAACTGTGCTCTCTGGTTGCAGTTTCGCCTGGAGTAGTAGCCATCCTCGTTGCGCACGTGCAGCGTAAGGCAGGAGTGGGTCTCAGCCTCAACGAGCAGGACGTAGCGCTTGTTATAGCCCGTGCGCCAATACTTGATTTCTTCCTCGATGTGGGCCTTGCTGCTATTCAGGTCCGCGCGATAGCGAATAGAAGCGAGACATGAGCAAGCGACCCACATCACCCAATTGCTTTAGATTAGGCCAGAGACTGACGATCTCTTCCAGATAATATTTGTCATGGCATGCCTCCTCGAGCACGTCCATTGCGGCCAGCACAACACTGCGATCCGCATCCTTGGTCTGCTGTATGATCAGTGGTAAGCCCCAAACTTCAAAGTTCGGTAAACGTGCGCGCAGCAACACCGCCAGAAACTGCGTAGCATACAGTCGTCCACTACGCGTCTTGGCCAGCGTTAGCGCCTTTTCAAGCACCTGTCGCGGCAGCTTCTCATGACTGTAGTTTAGCCCGGCAAAAATCAGCTTCACATAGCAGACATGATCAGTGTGCCGCACCAGGGTAATCAGACTAATGAAGAGAGATATGTTAGATTAAAGCGCGACAGACTGCCACGAGATCATGATGCTCACTATTCGAATACGGTTGTATTTTTGAGTACTTCAATGCCCTTGCTGCTGCGACACATGCGTCCGATGTACAGAAAGTATTGCTGGCACATTGTATTGTTCATGTGTTGCGGACTAAATAGACAGTCGTGGGCTCGACTCGAGGTGGTCACTGCCAGCAGATGTTGACTAATGTCTGAGAAGTAGTCCGTTATGTAGCGCATGCACTCCAGCTAAAGCAAAGAGAACACATATATATATACAGAAAAGGAAAGATATATATTGAAAAAGGAAATTATATTGTAATTGAGAATAATTACCTCTCTGCTATTAAGCAGCACATCAATTAGGTCGAGGCCGGCACTCACGTAAGACGGCATTGAGTAGCCTGGCACCAGATCTTGATGTGAGAAGCGATTTTTGCTCGGCTTGTAGAAGTCCACTAAGCGCTTCAGGAATTTATTTAGGAATTTGCCCGGTGTATAGTCCAACTTGCGTATAAAATTCGACTGGGACAAGACGAGAAAAGTTAGTCACGGCAGAGTTGAATTGTTTGATTTATTGAATGCTTACTCTCAGTATTGTAATGATCACCTCCCAATCCCACGCATTTGCATCCGTCTGGGAGAGCACATGGGATTCGTGCAGAAGTCGATTTAAGGCACGCAAATTGTCGAGGTTGAACACCTGCGGCAGAAACTTACGCTTCAGTCTAAAGCTCGAACGCAGCGAGCTCGATGCCTGCGAGTTGGACTCATCGCTGGACGAGACTGAGTCCAGTCGCTGTCGATCCAGCGTGGCCGTACCTATGTAATAGGCTGAAAATGACGAGGATGCCATTGCCACGGCAGCAGCCGCCGCACCAGCTGTATCCTGGAGCTGCAAGGCACTGCTCTGATCCTGTGCATTGATATTACGCCGGAAGAGGCGTGTCTGTATGAGTGCCCCACCCTGTATAATACTATCAAGGAACAAGCTGCACGATGCCGGTCTTTGACGCAGAATCTTCTGGTAGTTCTGCAAAGCAGCCACAGCAGCATTTGCCTGCTGATTGCCCTGCGTGGCGTGCCCAATCAGTGTGGGAAGTGCCGGACTCGTGCTGAATATGTCCGGTGGCAAATGTGTGTGCATCAGTTGCAGGATTTTTGCTATTGTGGCGCGCACCGATACAAACTGATCGGGCGCAACGGCCACCTCAACCAGCGCATTGAGCAGTCCCGTCTCTAGAAAGCAGTAAAGCAACAGCGCCAAATGCTGCTCGACCATATTGGGCGCACGCGCCGCCAAACTTGGCAAAATAAAACGCCCCTCAGCGGATACAAAGCCGTTGCTCAGCAGCCAAGAGTCCTGGAAATCCGACGGATCAACTGTTTGCAACGCAACAACGTAGTCATCCGTCCAGCTGGGTTGCGGCACCGATAATAGCTCGTAAAGCAAATTCAATATTGCTTTCTGAAGCCGCATAAAGAAAAAAAGACAATTAGTTGGAATATAGTACTTGAAATATCTTATAATGATCCATAAATTCAAATGAATTCATCATATATACACTAATTTATATATATATTCAAATATACATATACATATGTATGTTTAACTAGACCTGCTCGGACAATCTGAGATATTAGTTTTCTAGAGACCACAGATAATAAACTCTCATCCATCATACTTTTTACTTAAAAGCATACCGAAGTCCCTTTAATTATAAGCTATTCGATAAACAAATATTTGACTTATTGCATATTTTATAATTTACTTTGGGGAATTGCTGAATCCACTCAATTCAAACAGAAAATCAATATTTAACAAATAATCAATCAAAATATTCATATTAATTTGAAACTGATGTGCTAACTGACCCAAAATTTGATTTTGAACGTTTAATTTAATCTTATAGATTTGAGATTTATATTTTAATTGAAATTAGCTTCATATATAATATATTAATTTTAGAGAGCGACTATCGTTTGTTACCTATTGAAGACAGTTCAAGACTAGTTTTGCTGAATACGCTAGAAATTTATATAAAAACAAATATACCACTATTTATATACTAATATTTGTATATATTATTCATACACATATATTAAAGCTCTCTAATAACCCGGTGGATCGGCATGCATACTTACTCGAACTTCAATCTGATTTAAATATAAAGCGTCAACTATTGCTTTCAAGCCTGAAGGTTTGCTTGGATCGCAGAATTCGAGCGTGCCAGTCCAGCTGCGTAACACAGAAAGTAACGCCAGTCGACAGCTGGTATAGCGCAGCTCGCGTGCATCTCTACAAGGAGTTGGCAATTAATAAGGAAATATATTTAAGAAATGGCCGTCGCTTGGCAACCAACTTGTTTTTATCCATGATGCCTAGTCCATAGGTGAAATCACAATAAGGTGCTGCCAAGCAGTCGAGCCGAACGCCGCAAATGTTGCGCGTCTGCGGCCATTCGAGTAGATAAAGCAGCACGCCGCAAAGACTCTCGGCAATGCGTGGATTGTGGCACTCCAACACATTCCGCGTTATAGACGAAACGCCGCCGCATACTATCAGTAGCGCCGGATTGAGCACAGCGAACTCTGCAAGCGTCGCCAGGCAGGCACGCAGCAGATTATCGCTCTCCTCGATGCCGCTGTCTGCCAAGGATACCAGGCATCTGACAATCACTGGACTAATGTCTTCTGGTGCTATCGCCAGCCGAATTGGAGGCGAAGGGGGCATGGGATCCAAAATCTGAAAACTACAACAAATCTGCGTATCCTAATATCTATCTAAATATACAAAGTTGGAGTCTCTAGCTAAATCGGTGTAGAAGTTATACCCAAACAAGTAAGAACGTTGCAGTTAGGCGCAACTAACTGCGATATACTTTGTTCCCATAGGTGCATCTTATTTATTTAATAAACATTTAATTAACGAAATATTTCGGCAATTAGAAAACGTACATGGAAAGCAACAAACGTTTTTCCTACACATACATACAGATTTACACATGTACACACTATACGAGTATACACACAATTTTCTATGTATGCATACAAAAGTTTGCATGCCAGAATATTCTAAGAATTGTGACTGAATTGGGAATTTTTCGATCATTACTTTAGTTTTGTCAGAGACGCTCTAGCAATGACTTATTTGGTTTTAGTTAACGAATGTCTGGTCAAGGCAGTGGCGCTGGTGGTAAGCGCTATGCAAGCTGTACTTAGTGCGTGGGTTCGAATCCCGCAGAAAACTTTTTTTCAAAAATTATTTATTTTTTATTTTTTTTTTTAATATTTGTATATTTATTATAAAATGCTTGCTGCCAAATGATAATAATGTATAAACCTACTCATTTGAATTGTGCATTTAAGCAAAAACTAAAACAACTTTTCCGATTTGCCACGCTGTGTGGCAGGCAGTTTTTCTATGCATGCATATATGTATGTATGTATGTACACAGATGTTTGTATTTGTGTATACACATCCAAGTGTGTATACATATTGCAAGAAGTGCGATTGTATTGTTTTGTTTTGTCACAAGCTGCTGATCAGCTGACCAGCTGATCAGCTGTGAATTTATTTAGGTTTAGCTGACGATTGCATGTTATTTTCAAAAGACCTGGGTTCAAATCCCGCTGGAAACTTTTTATTTATTAATCGAAAACTTATAAATTGAATTTTTGAAATTCATTAATATTTATATATTTATGTTAATATGCTTTCTGCCATCTTAGCAATTGCTACTCAGCTATTATATGCATGAATTATGCAGTTGGCCACAACAAACTTCTTTGCTGATTTGCCACGCCCCCAGGCGGAGTAGACGCATAATTTTTTGCCAGTTCTTAGAAAGGGCCGAGGCTAACATGACTGCAAAATTTGGTTGCTTACATTCCAAAAATGCGAAAATTACAGGGTATTTTTCGATATGCCACGCCCCCAAAGAGGCTGAAAAATTATTTTTTGGGCATCGATAGAGGAGAACATTAGTAACTCAATCATCCTGTGTTCAAGCTTCTAGCTCTAAAACTGTAGGAGATATAAACTTTTGCGGTTTGCCGCGCCCCCTGTGGGCGTAGATATATCTACCATAACTTATTAGTCAACCCGAGTATACATGCAAAATTTCAAGTCTCTAGTGTCAATAGTGTTCAAAATATAGCACAATTTGAAAAATCACTATATATTCAGGTCCGATTTGCCACGCCCCCAATGGGCGTAGACATATAACTTTTTGATCGATCTTCTTAGAATCATAACATTAACTCACATGTAAAATTTCAGCGTTCTAGCTTTAACGGTGTAGAAGATACGTATTTCCCGATTTGCCACGCCCCCAACGGGCGTAGATATATCCGCCATAGCTTTTTGAACTTAGGTTGTCACCCCGAGTACACATTTCAAATTGCAACTCTCTAGCTCATCATCTAGTATGATAACTTGACTATGGGCGGAAGAGTTTTCCGATTTGCCACGCCTCTAGTGGGCGGATCGGGAAAATTTTAACACTTTATAATTCGGGGACATATATGAGTATATGTTTAAAATTTCAAGTCTCTAGCTCTAATAGCGCCGAAAAATATTGCGTTCATACGGACAGACGGACGGACAGCAAGACGGACATTGCACAAATCCAATATACTTTTTCCCCTTCGGGAACAAAGTATAAAAACCTAAAAAATGGAAACGAATTCGTTTTTTTATCGATAATTTGGAAATGGGATGAGCTATCGAAATAAACAATAAACTCGTACTGCGTAGCTAACATACGAGTGTTCATGTGAAATTTCAGCTCTCTAGCTTTTGTAGTTTCCGAAATCTCGACGTTCATACGGACGGACGGACGGACAGGGCTCAATCAACTTATTTTTGTATGCTGATCAAGAATATATATACTTTATACTTTATATATACCTGTTACATATGTACATTTTCACAAAACCATTATACCCTGAATTCCCATTTTCAATAGGTTCAGGGTATAAAAATAACTTATGAGCTGCCTGGAAATCTAGAGTAGATAGGTATGACATGCATCAAGTATAGCATAAAGACTTTATTCGTGTGATAGGGGATTAATAAAAGCAAACTTTAAGTTTTAATTATTGTCTAAAATATTTTAATTTCAATGTGGACTTATTTATTAAATTTAGGAGCATTTCTCTGAATATAGTTCTGAATCATTGCATACAGTTTTGCAGTTGTCGCATTTATTGGTGAACCTTTAATTTATGTTGAATTTCTTTTCTTTTTTTAAAAGTACAATTGAACAAATAAATTGCGGTGGTTTTGCTGTTTCTTGTTTTGGGTAACGTTTTTGCGATACCCTTGCAGAGAACAATACAATTTCCCTTACGAAAAAAATATATAAATGTATTACATGGAATAATACGAGTCCAACCCATTTTATTCAATCATCAGTCAGTCAGGTCATATTATAATTATTATTAGTAGATTTAATTAAAATCAAATCTCTCAGTCAGCGACAACTACTTGATGCAGATACCACAGGAAGGATCTGAGCTTACATCTGATACAGAAACGGATTAATTTATAATATAGGATATTACTTCCTGTAAAAAAGAAATAATTAAGCTAAATATTGCCTGCCTGCAAGGGTATTTATCTTCGGCGTGCCGAAAAACTAATTTTTAATTTGTTTCGTGTTTTTTCTTTTAATTAATTAAAAATAATAATAATATAAATATATATATATATATATATATATATATATATATACATATATGTGTGTTTTTTTTATTATATGTGTCGCTTAACGGTAATCAATTTTATTTAAAGAAAATATATATCAATAATATTAATTGTAATTGTATAATCTACAGAAAATAGTTATTTTTCATATAATATTATTTAATTAATAATGGGTTTATGTATATTTAAATGTGTGTATTCTCTTCCCCCTCTTCCTTTTCTTATCCTTTTGAACGTGACATATATATGTATATATTATATATGCACAACTGTAAAAAAACAAATGTGAGCCTTCGACAACTTATCGCGTTAAGCTAAAAGAACTTTATCCATTAGAGAAAAGTCTAGTTACTTGCAGGGCGGGCATTGATGCTGTACGCTTGATCTGGATATGGATCGGGAGCAGTTGGACGCCTAACACCGTTTGGGTGGAGTCCACTGGATAGTGTCATTGGCCACATTCCCGTCAATGCCACTGGCAGTGGCACCGCAGGCTCCGCCTCTATCCAGCACAGCCTCCGACTTTGAGCCCTGCAGTCGCTTCTCGCAGTACAGACTGCCCACAGGCTTTGCTATAGAGGCAGCCAGGCGCGTGGCCATTGTGGAGAATTTGCCATCATCGAGGCTTATTTGCCGAGAAATTAGTGACCCCAGCGGCGCTCCCTGCTCTGACTTTGTTGCCGTCGTTTGATTGCGATTCGTTATCGGAAATTTATTCTTCGTGCAGCTCAAATCCAGTTCCAGTGTATAGGAACGTCCGCGCGGATACTGACGGTTCTGGTTCTCAAAACTAACACACGCCGAACTGTCTATCGGAGTTGTTGCAGCTGATGATGATAAGGTCGTCGTCGTCGTCGCCGTTATTATCGTTATTGGCGCTGGTGGTAGCGATTCTTGCTTCTGACTAATCGTACCGCTTCGGCAGCGCTTGTTGTTTTGGAAGGCAGGGAGGGAGGTATTACCAGCGGTTACACTGCTGGCCTGTGTCTCGTTAAGGCTTCCATCACAGACATCCTCACCAGCCTCCTCGTCGCTGTTCATATCATTCTCAAGTGCATCGCCTATGCGTAGCTCATTGTGAGCAATTGTCGCAGTTGTCCGAAGTTGCAGTTCGGAATAGGTTTGCACTGGCGTCATATTGACGCCGATGCGCGGCGATTGATCCATCAGTAGGTTTTCCCAGCTGGTCTCGTACACGCTCGCTAGTTGAGCCGTCTGCTTTGGCTTCAGCTGTGCCTTATGAGATAATTGAGTTGGATTTGAAGGACTTGCTGTTACTGCTGCTGCTGATGATGATGTTGGTGTCGTAGCGATCGCTGCTGATGGGGTTGATGCAGTTGACGTTGCCGCTGTCGAATTCGTCAATGTTGCTACGCCAGCAACGGGGGTTTGGGATCCAGCTGACTCATCAGCTGGCTGTTTTCGAGTATTAATAATAAGCTGCGGCTCCACGTAGAACGCATCCAAATTGAGGTCTAGGAAAAGCTCCTGCAGAAAGCGCCGAGCACTCATGCGATAGCTACTGCGACCGAGCGTCTTGCACGACTCCGAATAAAGACAAATGTCCTGAAAGGCGTGCGGATGCTTTTGTTTCAGCTCCAGCAACGACATCTTCGACTGCTTTGCACTGACCGGATTTGCCATACGTTGGACATTGTAGATTATAGACGCGGTCAACTTGCCCGGCAAACCCTCTTCACTCAAAATGCTTTCCGGCGAGTGGAAGCTCATGTCCGCAAGCTGTATCGCAGCACCGCTCGACTTCCCAGTGCTTTTGCGAGCCAGCGCCGGGCCAGCCTGCATTCCAGCAGCGACGAGCGTCGCCGAGGCACTGCTATACAATTCGCAGGGCGCGACTCCACCGCCCATGCTGTTGCTGCTGCCGTTCGTGTTATCCTGTGCCGGCACCTGGGTCTGCAGGCGTTGCTGACGACGCGAGCGGGTGCAGTAAAGGCATTGGCTGCGCGCGTGCTTGGCGCCTTGTTGCCACTTGCATGGCCGGCGGCTGGCCGATGATGACACATCGGAGAGCGAGGATATCACCGAAGACTCATCGCCACCCTCATTGTTGATGGAGTCATTGAGGAACGTTAGAAATTGTGGTCGCACACTCAACAGATTAACGCCTGTCAGATCCTGATCAATGATATCACATGAGACATAAGTACGGCTCAGATTGCGCGACGGAAACAGATCGAGCGCATTCTTCGGCAAACAGATGCCCGTGTAGCACGGTCCTTGCTGATCATTCTGCGGC
This sequence comes from Drosophila antonietae, assembly GCA_030914385.1. Taxonomy (NCBI): domain Eukaryota; kingdom Metazoa; phylum Arthropoda; class Insecta; order Diptera; family Drosophilidae; genus Drosophila; species Drosophila antonietae. The sequence goes on from JAUESO010000168.1 coordinate 28,004, forward strand.
AGAAACTTGGGCGTACTCAGCGTGGGCAATGGCACCTGCAGTTCCTCCGACGACAGACGTCTGCAAAACAGAAGTAAAACGTAATAATTACAAAACAATTTTAAAAAATTAGACAATTGTTATCTGCAGTAGGTATTCTATCAACCTACAAACATATATCAATATATAATGTACTTCACACAAAACTAATTGCATCTTTCGAACTTGACAATTTACGAACGCTCTAACGCCTTTCTGGTGAGTAGCAAATACATAAAAATAATTAAGGGTTCCATCACATTAAATACCTAATTTTGGATCTAAAATATTTATAGCTTGGAGCAGCTAAGCATTAGACGATGGTATATTTACTACATTAATAATTTGTGTGCATGGGAACTAATTTGATAATGGCTGAATCTAACGATCTCGCTCTATTGAATCAGCATATAGCATATAGCTTTCTCTCTCTAAATCGTTGCCCACGCACACACACACACACACATGTATATATAGAACAGTGATGCCAATTTTTTTTTTTTGAAAAAAAGGCAAAACTGTCCGTAAAATACGGAAAAAAAGGCAGAAAATCTAAAGAAAAAGGACAGAAAACAGGACAAAAACATTTGTTTTTCTAAATTTGTATTTTTTTCTTTTTTATTATAGCAATTTCAAGGCATTGTCAATTATATTATCATTTTCCTCTTCCCTGGCCTCGTATGTCGCCATGGATCCAACACGCGCCAAGCACTCTTCTGGCAACTTATAGCTAATACAACACAAGTTGTGCCTGGCGACAAGTTTGGGGACATTCCGGAGGCTTAAAGCATATTTTATTTTTTTGGGCAAAACACGATGCGTCTTGCATATGTGCGCGAATTTGGTCAATTTTGCAATTTATACTGCATTTGCAGTATTTCCAGTACGCCTTATTATTGTCGTTCTCAACCCGGGCTATCCACGACTTGAAATCTGGCTGCTGTAGCCAGCAATCCCGAAATTGTTGTTTATACATCTCCTTGGGCATTTTATCACTCTTTTCAAATTAAATTTTAGATAAGAAACGATATCGATAATACATATAAACCTCCTACACTATCAATTTATCACTGTTATACTTATTTTGGCGCTGTTCTTAACCAAATATCGGTACACAATTTAGTATATTTTATGCTAAAGTTCTGTTAAACTGCTCTGCAATGTTATTTAATAAAATTCTGTTGCATCAACAACCGATCAACTGGGAAAACAACCAACCAACTGGGAAAATATGAACACGATTCGCATTCACAAAAAAAGGACAGATTTCCGGATAGGGGATGTTTGATATTTTTTCCGGACAAAGCGCTTAAAAACAGGACAGATCTGTCCGGAAAAAGGACAAATTGGCATCACTGATATAGAATATACCATGCTTAGGAAGTTTGTTGGTCAAAGCGGGAGACAGTTAAGCAGAGAGAGAGAGAGAGACGGAGCATTCGTTCACATGACAGCAGACAGAAAAAAAAGCTGAGGTAAGTTCGGTATGCATTTTGACCCCCAATATATATACGTATATATACGTATATATAAATGTTGTCTTTATGAGCTCGCTTCTTCATATTCATAAATTAAATATGTATAAAATGTCTTGAATAATAATTTTTGCACTTACGTAAATACATTAAGCATCGTTTGTCGATCCAAGCTGCGCACCTTTATCCGGCGATTGGATTCGCCCCAGGAGTACTTGCGTGGCTGCATCTCGCCGCGATCCACAATGTCGATGAAGTCGTACAGTTCCGCAGCCGACTCTGAGAACACGGGACGACTACGGGCGCGCAGAGAGCGCAGTTTCGCATAGCCTTCCATAGCCAGCGGACTAAGCACGGGGTGCAGAAAACTGGTGCCCAACAGAGAAGTGCGACGTAGCAACTTAGCGGCGTGATGCGGCGGCACTTCCTGCAGATTGGACATACTTTGTATGGGACTTAGCGGAAACTGCTGAAAGTCACTAACGTTGATAACACCAGCAGCAGCAGCTGCGGCAGCCGTTCGCCCCGTCACGGACTCACAGCTGCTGACTCCCGATGTATTGGAGTCTGTACACGAGTTTGTAGCGTATTCGATGCTGATAGTGCATAGGACAAAAGCCAACACCTGGCGCACTGGAGACCCCGCCTATTAGGCTAAATACGTCCGTTGTCTTCGATTCGGACAATGAGCGTTGGTGTTTGCCTTGGCGCACATTGCAGCCTTCCGGCAGAGTCTTTGACTTTGCTGCGACTCCGCTAATATTGAGCGATCGACCGAACTGCAGCTATAAAGTTTAATACATATTAAGCTATTAGCGATTAACAATTATAAGCTAACAACACACCTCTTCAACAGTGGTGCGGGCGCTGTCTGTGGTCGTTGTTGTGGTATTGGCATCTTGCAAATTCCAACAACTGCTAGCATCGTAGGAAGCATCGATTTGATCCTCAATACCCATATAGTTGTACGGCGGCATGTCCTCATAGTGATGACGCACAGGTGTAAATTGACTGGACATCCAGTCCTCCGGCTGATGAACCGGCCACATTGTGTTCCGATCGTGACGCACGCTGAGCCAATCTGTAACCATAAAATATCTCACTTAGTAAAGATTCTCTTAAATGGCACAAATACATGTTGCATGTGTACCATTCAGAACTTACTTAGCTTGAAAAGCAAATTGGCCCCCGCCTGAGTTCCAGCAATTAGACCCAATGCACTAAAGCAAGTCGCACGCACCGAATACACCTCACACTTGGTTACCAGCAGAATAAGCTTTTCATAGAGCCTACAGATATAAGATACTGGTATTATTGTTAGTTGCAAAATCACAGATGTCGCTTGGGCTACCTGGCGCCTATTTCCACAAAGTAATCGATGCCATTTGAATGCGTTGAAGCATGACTTAGAGCCCAAATGGCCGCTTTCAGTTCCAGACATTCGGCATCGTCGTTACATTTGCCACGCGTTAGCACTTCGAGCACTTGCGGCAAATCGGCGTACTTACGAAGAGCTGTCATGCCCTGGGTGGTCTGCACCATCTGACCATAGAGATGCGGCGCTATGTTGGGCGGGACTAACTGTGCTCTCTGGTTGCAGTTTCGCCTGGAGTAGTAGCCATCCTCGTTGCGCACGTGCAGCGTAAGGCAGGAGTGGGTCTCAGCCTCAACGAGCAGGACGTAGCGCTTGTTATAGCCCGTGCGCCAATACTTGATTTCTTCCACGATGTGCGCCTTGCTGCTATTCAGTCCGCGCGATAGCGAATAGAAGCGAGACATGAGCAAGCGACCCACATCACCCAATTGCTTTAGATTAGGCCAGAGACTGACGATCTCTTCCAGATAATATTTGTCATGGCATGCCTCCTCGAGCACGTCCATTGCGGCCAGCACAACACTGCGATCCGCATCCTTGGTCTGCTGTATGATCAGTGGTAAGCCCCAAACTTCAAAGTTCGGTAAACGTGCGCGCAGCAACACCGCCAGAAACTGCGTAGCATACAGTCGTCCACTACGCGTCTTGGCCAGCGTTAGCGCCTTTTCAAGAACCTGTCGCGGCAACTTCTCATGACTGTAGTTTAGCCCGGAAACAATCAGCTTCACATAGCAGACATGATCAGTGTGCCGCACCAGGGTAATCAGACTAATGAAGAGAGATATGTTAGATTAAAGCGCGACAGACTGCCACGAGATCATGATGCTCACTATTCGAATACGGTTGTATTTTTGAGTACTTCAATGCCCTTGCTGCTGCGACACATGCGTCCGATGTACAGAAAGTATTGCTGGCACATTGTATTGTTCATGTGTTGCGGACTAAATAGACAGTCGTGGGCTCGACTCGAGGTGGTCACTGCCAGCAGATGTTGACTAATGTCTGAGAAGTAGTCCGTTATGTAGCGCATGCACTCCAGCTAAAGCAAAGAGAACACATATATATATACAGAAAAAGAAAGATATATATTGAAAAAGGAAATTATATTGTAATTGAGAATAATTACCTCTCTGCTATTAAGCAGCACATCAATTAGGTCGAGGCCGGCACTCACGTAAGACGGCATTGAGTAGCCTGGCACCAGATCTTGATGTGAGAAGCGATTTTTGCTCGGCTTGTAGAAGTCCACTAAGCGCTTCAGGAATTTATTTAGGAATTTGCCCGGTGTATAGTCCAACTTGCGTATAAAATTCGACTGGGACAAGACGAGAAAAGTTAGTCACGGCAGAGTTGAATTGTTTGATTTATTGAATGCTTACTCTCAGTATTGTAATGATCACCTCCCAATCCCACGCATTTGCATCCGTCTGGGAGAGCACATGGGATTCGTGCAGAAGTCGATTTAAGGCACGCAAATTGTCGAGGTTGAACACCTGCGGCAGAAACTTACGCTTCAGTCTAAAGCTCGAACGCAGCGAGCTCGATGCCTGCGAGTTGGACTCATCGCTGGACGAGACTGAGTCCAGTCGCTGTCGATCCAGCGTGGCCGTACCTATGTAATAGGCTGAAAATGACGAGGATGCCATTGCCACGGCAGCAGCCGCCGCACCAGCTGTATCCTGGAGCTGCAAGGCACTGCTCTGATCCTGTGCATTGATATTACGCCGGAAGAGGCGTGTCTGTATGAGTGCCCCACCCTGTATAATACTATCAAGGAACAAGCTGCACGATGCCGGTCTTTGACGCAGAATCTTCTGGTAGTTCTGCAAAGCAGCCACAGCAGCATTTGCCTGCTGATTGCCCTGCGTGGCGTGCCCAATCAGTGTGGGAAGTGCCGGACTCGTGCTGAATATGTCCGGTGGCAAATGTGTGTGCATCAGTTGCAGGATTTTTGCTATTAGCACTGTGGCGCGCACCGATACAAACTGATCGGGCGCAACGGCCACCTCAACCAGCGCATTGAGCAGTCCCGTCTCTAGAAAGCAGTAAAGCAACAGCGCCAAATGCTGCTCGACCATATTGGGCGCACGCGCCGCCAAACTTGGCAAAATAGAACGCCCCTCAGCGGATACAAAGCCGTTGCTCAGCAGCCAAGAGTCCTGGAAATCCGACGGATCAACTGTTTGCAACGCAACAACGTAGTCATCCGTCCAGCTGGGTTGCGGCACCGATAATAGCTCGTAAAGCAAATCCAATATTGCTTTCTGAAGCCGCATAAAGAAAAAAAAACAAATTAGTTGGAATATAGTTTTTGAAATATCTTATAATGATCCATAAATTCAAATGAATTCATCATATATACACTAATTTATATATATATTCGAATATACATATACATATGTATGTTTAACTAGACCTGCTCGGACAATCTGAGATATTAGTTTTCTAGAGACCACAGATAATAAACTCTCATCCATCATACTTTTTACTTAAAAGCATACCGAAGTCCCTTTAATTATAAGCTATTCGATAAACAAATATTTGACTTATTGCATATTTTATAATTTACTTTGGGGAATTGCTGAATCCACTCAATTCAAACAGAAAATCAATATTTAACAAATAATCAATCAAAATATTCATATTAATTTGAAACTGATGTGCTAACTGACCCAAAATTTGATTTTGAACGTTTAATTTAATCTTATAGATTAAAGATTTATATTTTAATTGAAATTAGCTTCATATATAATATACTAATTTTAGAGAGCGACTATCGTTTGTTACCTATTGAAGACAGTTCAAGACTAGTTTTGCTGAATACGCTAGAAATTTATATAAAAATAAATATACCACTATTTATATACTAATATTTGTATATATTATTCATACACATATATTAAAGCTCTCTAATAACCCGGTGGATCGGCATGCATACTTACTCGAACTTCAATCTGATTTAAATATAAAGCGTCAACTATTGCTTTCAAGCCTGAAGGTTTGCTTGGATCGCAGAATTCGAGCGTGCCAGTCCAGCTGCGTAACACAGAAAGTAACGCCAGTCGACAGCTGGTATAGCGCAGCTCGCGTGCATCTCTACAAGGAGTTGGCAATTAATAAGGAAATATATTTAAGAAATGGCCGTCGCTTGGCAACCAACTTGTTTTTATCCATGATGCCTAGTCCATAGGTGAAATCACAATAAGGTGCTGCCAAGCAGTCGAGCCGAACGCCGCAAATGTTGCGCGTCTGCGGCCATTCGAGTAGATAAAGCAGCACGCCGCAAAGACTCTCGGCAATGCGTGGATTGTGGCACTCCAACACATTCCGCGTTATAGACGAAACGCCGCCGCATACTATCAGTAGCGCCGGATTGAGCACAGCGAACTCTGCAAGCGTCGCCAGGCAGGCACGCAGCAGATTATCGCTCTCCTCGATGCCGCTGTCTGCCAAGGATACCAGGCATCTGACAATCACTGGACTAATGTCTTCTGGTGCTATCGCCAGCATTTTGCGCACCAGCTTCAGCGCCTGTACGCGCTCATCGTCGTTTTTTAGCATCAGATCAATGGAGCGGCATAGCAGATGCTGCAGCTGCAGCGAATTGAACGTCTTGATATCCTTTGGTGTGTTCAACGTATATCGGATGGTGCGCAGCGCTGCAGCACGCACCTGCGTAAATGTGTGCACCAGCGAAGCACTTAGACTGCAAATAACAACATATTAGCATCGATTTCCGAATTGATTGGATGGCACGCGGCACTCACCAATAGAGCAGCTCCTCCGTGCTGAACCGTATATTGTTGTGCGGTGATCCTGAGGTGGCCGCCAAGCATAGGGAGGCCAGAGCATTGAGCAGAAACAGACGCTTCGTATCTCGCGTCTCCTCCACACAGAGCATGGCATAGATGTCATATGCATTTTCAGCAGCCGATTTCGTCGGATCTAAACGATAAAAGTCTTCAGGATCTTGCGAAACTGAAAACAGAATAAAATCGTGATCGTCAAATATAGCTTAAAGAGTTGTTATTTTTAAACTCAAGTCGTGGTATGGGAAATTTTTAATAATAAATTTGTTCTAAATAAAGTATGGAAGTCTAACATCAACAGTACGGAATTTGTTTTATATATGTAACTATAACGACTAAATCGTTTTATAGTGAAACATATGATTGATCATATTCCACTAAAATATGATATGGCATTCCAATGCCAATACGATTCAGTAGAAAAATATTTAATTTTCAATTTTGTAAGTTTAAGCGAGCTATCAATATAAATAATATTTAATATATAATTAGTTTTGTTCTGAAAATAGCTATCAGTCAATAGCATATGTATATATAACATATATTTAATGTATATGCATATGATAGTCAAGTTGTTTTTGGCCAGATTTGTTTATCTATTACATATGTATGTATGTGTACATGTCCCATACAGTGACAACAACTAAATACCAATGAGTAAACTGGCTATTTATCAAAGTGAAATGTTTCACGAGCGCATCTAATCAGAGGCCAATGCTGCCGACGCACGTGAAATTCGAGTGAGTGTCACAGCACATACATATGTATGTACATACATCAGCAGTTGTTTCTCTCTTCTAGTTGCAATGAGGCAGCGATACAGAACCAACTGTACTTGGAAAATAAATTAACAACAAATGTGTATTTGTTGTTGGTTGTTGTTTTTTTATTTTATTTTATTATTTAACAAAAAATAAAATTTTTTTTATTATTATTAGCTTGCTGCGTCATCGTTGGGGCTATATGTTAGAGACGTGACGTCTATTAATAGAAATCAAACATGTAAGAAAATTTGGTCAAATAAAACATAATATACAATATACATAATATATATAAATATATAAATAACAGGTCATTTCTGGCATCAACACTATCATCGAGAAAGTGATGAAAATTGAAGAGAATATTGCCATGCGAAAGCTATGGCTGCTGCTGCAACATCCTTCCCGTTACGCGCAATCGACTTTGCCTGCATATTTATTGGGTAAGGCCTATTGGAGCTATTGTGTGAGACAGAGCGAAACAATAGCTAGAAATAACAACAATAACAGAATCTATATCTATGTATACGTGTGTGCGTGAGTGTGTATGTGAAGCTATATGGTTGTTATGTATGTAATGAAAGTTGTGGCATATGTTAATTAACATTTATCATTTGTTACACATAACGTACCATTAATGCGTAATTGTAATTTGCTTCTCTTTTTGCCAAAACGCCAACTGGAATGTAAAGAGGCCATATCTCAGTGCAACGGTGAAGATGGCGGCGGTGGCAGCAACGGCGGTAACAACAGTGACGGCGCCCATTCACCAATACAAAACCAAAATAATAAGTGCACGCGAGTAAATTAAAAAAAAATATATTGCTTTTAATGTTAATTGGGATGCCTCTGTTTACTTTCTACATTTTATGGCACTCTTGTTTGCACTGTTGTTGATATTGATAGCGATGTTAATGTACAGCTGGTCAACATAAGCATTTTAATGCGTTAAATCACGTTTCAATTACTCATAAAGGTTTTTCTTTCTTGAAGAGCACACTTCTATTTTGTTGTTAAGCACTATTGCATTATTGTTTATTTAAATATTTTATTTGCACACAAACCAAACGCAAAATTGACTAGTGAATCCGATTTTTTTTTTTGTTGAATCGACAATCGATAGCTAACAGGGCTACCGGAATACTAAAAAATCCGCCCTGGGCGAAACAAACAGCAATATACGATATTTTATTTAATCACTAACCATACAACACATTAGAGCTGTAAAACAATCGATGGCACTATCGATCTATCGAATATTTATAGTTTTGCGTCTCTATCGATGGTTTTTTTGTACTATCGATAGGGGTCATATCATTTCACATCAATCATCAGCAACTTTAGGTAAGAAATACAATTATATTTAATAGTCAATAAAGTATGAGTCAAAGCGAATGTTCAGCAAAGCTGGACAAATTATAACGAGCCGACGAGCTGCCTAAAAGCTCCTTTTTCTTCATCACCATTCTTGGATCTTGACAGAAGACTCAAAGACCAACCTTTAATTTTAACTTAATTCAAATTTGTTATGTTTCGTAATAGACCATGAAGGATCTCAGTATGTTAAATAAATGAAATGTTTATTAAAATCTTTATTTTTATTGTTAAATATTCATTAATTTAGTTGGCTTTTGAAGTTGAAAATTTTTCGATAGTACTATCGAATACTATTGAATATTTCTTGAAAAACCATCGAAACTATTGAATGTTGCAACCATCGACAGTTTTACAGCTCTATTGTATGGTTAGTGACAAAACTCATAAAAATGACAGGTAAAGAATATTGAAAAAGTTGAAAAATCATATATTTTAAAATACTTATTATTTTTACTGAGTTAACAAGTATCGATAAATGACGTATTGTTCTCAAATGGCTAAATGGAAATATATTTAGCCAAACTATCGATATATTTTTTATGAGGGATGTTATTCTACAGAAATATGTGTGTGGAATTTGGGAAGAATTATTATTGTCCAAATAATATTTCAATCGGACATTATAAGACCTTTGACCCCAAATGTGAACACTAACCACACAACATATATACATATATACATTGCATATGCTACATATATTAATGTAAACCAAATATCAGTAACTCATATCACTAACCATACAACACATAGACTGGACAACTGGTACAAATTAATGTTCACACTTATTTTTTGACTTTAGAACCCCTTTAGCTTCGTATTTGCTCGGGTTTTTACTTTTAGGGTCGGGAGAGAAAAATTGCTGATGGCAAAATCATTCCGCTTCGAGCGCTCGACGATATTCCAAAAATGCCTGACATGTGCCGCTCTTTCCCTTGCTCTTTCTGCTCTATGCTTTTTACTCTCTGCTCTCTTCTCACAAAAATATATGTATACTGGCACAAACAGCAAGCAGCTCACAAAAATTGAAATTTCTTCTCGACTCGCGAGTCGCGATCCCATTGGTTCCCTTCTTAGCGAAGAGTATACCGAATTCTCAAACTGCTTTGCCATGCTCATGCAAAATGTTTGCGTTTTTATGATTATTTGTGGAAAGGGTATGAAAGTGTTGATGTGCATAACGAATATTATTTCCGTATGACCATACACACACACATTTACACTTCCTCGCTATATGTGTAAGCATTTATGTGCTTATGTGCGATTGATATTCTTGCTGCTTGTAGCACTATTAAAACCCCTAGCAGTTGATATTCGTTCGGTTGGGTAAGCGATGTGAGCTTGCATACACACACACATTTACACTTCCTTGCTATATGTGTAGGCATTTATGTGCTTGTGTGCAATATTCTTGCTGCCGCCTGTAGAGCACTTTTAGAACCCCCAGCAGCAGTTGATGTTCGTTCGGTTGGGTAGCTGCTTTGAGCTAGCATACGCACACACATTCACATACACATTTACACTTCCTTGCTATATGTGTAAGCATTTATGTGCCTGTGTGCGATACACTTGCTGCATGTAGCAATTTTGTAGCAATTCCCAGCGATTGCTGTGTGGTAGCTGTTGTGAGTCTACACACACACATACATATGTGTAAGTTTGTGATGTGATAATCACAATAACTTGTATAGGCATTTGAATGAATGCTCTGCCTGGGGCATTTGCATGTTTCGTGCATGGGTCTCGAATATTGGGCGTGTGCCTACCTCAACTTTGAAATTAATAAAACATAATACATGTATATTTTTGTTCTTTAGTGGAAAATATGTCTACATAACGAATGCATATTTTTGCATAAAAGGGTCAATTTTACCTGTATATCTAGACATTTCTTTAAAAGGGTTATATGTGACCTGAATTTGCGCAAGCTTTTGAACAACTTGTCCCATTTTTGCCTATATGGTCAAATCAGGTACTAAATATTAAAGAACAAATGATAACAGATCAACAGGTAATAAAAAATAATTGACCTCTCCTGCAATTCGAACCCAAAATCGTTCACATTAATTCAAAGTTGAGGTAGGCGGCACACGCCCAATATTCGAGACCCATGCACGAAACATGCAAATGCCCAGGCAGAGCATTCATTCAAATGCCTATACAAGTGATTGTGATTATCACATCACAAACTTACACATATGTATGTGTGTGTGTAGACTCACAACAGCTACCACACAGCAATCGCTGGGAAATAAGAATTGCTACAAAATTGCTACATGCAGCAAGTGTATCGCACACAGGCACATAAATGCTTACACATATAGCAAGGAAGTGTAAATGTGTATGTGAATGTGTGTGCGTATGCTAGCTCAAAGCAGCTACCCAACCGAACGAACATCAACTGCTGCTGGGGGTTCTAAAAGTGCTCTACAGGCGGCAGCAAGAATATTGCACACAAGCACATAAATGCCTACACATATAGCAAGGAAGTGTAAATGTGTGTGTGTATGCAAGCTCACATCGCTACCCAACCGAACGAATATCAACTGCTAGGGGTTTTAATAGTGCTACAAGCAGCAAGAATATCAATCGCACATAAGCACATAAATGCTTACACATATAGCGAGGAAGTGTAAATGTGTGTGTGTATGGTCATACGGAAATAATATTCGTTATGCACATCAACACTTTCATACCCTTTCCACAAATAATCATAAAAACGCTAACATTTTGCATGAGCATGGCAAAGCAGTTTGAGAATTCGGTATACTCTTCGCTAAGAAGGGAACCAATGGGATCGCGACTCGCGAGTCGAGAAGAAATTTCAATTTTTGTGAGCTGCTTGCTGTTTGTGCCAGTATACATATATTTTTGTGAGAAGAGAGCAGAGAGTAAAAAGCATGGGGCAGAAAGAGAAAGAGAGCAAGGGAAAGAGCGGCACATGTCAGGCATTTTTGGAAAATCGACCATCACCGTCGAGCGCTCGAAGCGGAATGGTTTTGCCATCAGCAATTTTTCTCTCCCGACCCTAAAAGTAAAAACCCGAGCAAATACGAAGCTAAAGGGGTTCTAAAGTCAAAAAATAAGTGTGAACATTAATTTGTACCAGTTGTCCAGTCTATGTGTTGTATGGTTAGTGTTTATGGTCAATATTTTGTATTATTACTTATTAGTATTGATTTCCAAAATAGCAATTTAAATGATGCTATCAATATTCATTATATATCAATAATAAACAATAGCTCCGACTCATTTAGTTCTCTAGCCAATTTGAATAATATACATGTATCGATAATTTACTGACGCGCAAAATCAGTATTCAAAATTGAAATATGCAAATGTCTTATTACGTAAATATTACCATTTAAAAATGCTCAACTTACAAATTAACTAAATAGATTTTCTACATTTTTGATATTTCACACACATTTACAAAAAAAAAAAAAAGATGCTTACGTGAACAATATTAACAAATAACATAACAAATGTGATAGGGAATCGAAAAAAAAAAACAAGTTTTAAAATTTGATCTGAATGCATGCGCAACGTGAAAACTGAGGATGAACAGATGAAATTTTACGTTTGGTAGCTAGGAATCCACTTTGAACAATTGTTTCAGATTGACACCGAAACGCAAAGTAAAGTAGTATGCTACCTCCACGAGGCTCAGGATTGAAAAGCCAATGAAAAGACCAAAGATGCCACCGCAGTTTGCTAAAAATTCGGTTACGCCGTACAGTTCAGAACGCTTCGAAGTGATGAATTGATTTTGCTTAAAGTAAATGGATAGCCTGGACATCTGAGAGCCGGGGTAGTCACGTAAGAATTCCGTGTCCCCTTCGGCCGCCAACATCTCATGTAAGTCGAAGTTGGCCTGCGAAATCTCCGCATTGTAGACGAGCGAAGTGCAGGCGGGCATGCAGTTGCACGCCGTTTCCTGGCCCATCGGCATCTCGCCTTTTGTATTCATCTTGCGGACGCGATGGAACTCGCGTACCAACAGCTCTCGCTCGGCCATGTTGTAGCAGTAGATCTTGTTTTCGCCGCAGACGGGCATGTCCAGGCTGCGGGGCATTGAGAATTTGACGCAGCCGCACTTGGCCATCGTAAAGTTGGCCAGGCACTCCAGCTCGCAATTAGACTCGGAGTAGACCTTGAAGAAACGCAGCAGGCGCTCATGGCCGAGGAAGCACTGTCGCCGGTGCGGATCATATTCGGCGATGCCCGCCGATGTGATTATCATGTTTGGTTTAACGGCGATAAGCACTTCCCTGCCCATGGGGATACGTACGAACTGCTTGGACACTTGCGGCACGTCATCCGGTGCGTGCAGCAGTACCTTGAACCCTTGGACGGGCCCACGGCAGGCGTAGTCTACTTCTTGTTTAAAGCTCTGCAGTGTCATAAAGATGCCCGAGCGTGCGCCTGCGCTAAGTACACGAGCTGGATATGTTTCCACGTCGCAAAATGCATCATAGCCCTTATCCAGACTCCAGGTCGACTTCGACACGTTCTCGACGCTTTGGTGATACTGGTAGGTGTTCTCCCGATAGATGTCAGTGGGTCGCAGGCCATTGAACGTATAGCAGATGCCCTCCTCGGTCAGCGTGGGCTGGAAGTACTTGTCGCACTCATTGAACCGGCTCAGCCAGCGGCAGTAAAAGAAGTAACGCTCAAATGGCGGCAACATCCGCTCTAGCACTTTGTAGTAGTCTAGCTCGTCACCGGGAATTAGCGGTATGTCCTGAGGCACATTGTGTGTGTTGCACACGTGGAGCATCGTGCGAAACTCTTCCAACTCCTTGGGCGAGACATTGGGCGGCTGGAAAACCCGTGAGGAGTGCATATCCGCCGTGAATTGGCTGAAAAGATTCGCAAACGAATTGTTGCCCCTTGATTTGAGGACGCGCTTTGTCTCCGAGCAAATGGTGACGGCCGGGAAGGGTATATTCCATACAGGCGTCGATCTCTCCGAAAAGCTCACAATCACCGGCGTCTCCTTCCATTTGGTGTAGGCGCTCATGATTAGCGTGGCGCAGCAGCACAAGGACACAACAAACATGAACAGCCAGAATATCCGCTCCTTCTTCGGCCGCTTCTCCTCCCCCAGGTACTGAACGCCGTGTATCGAGCTGTGCCGGCAGTATTCCTCGTACGTGATCGCAAAACATTTACACACCTTCGTGGAGACCGCTCGCTTAGGTGCTTTCTCTGATGTTATATCCGCGCTGAAGTCGCTAGCTTCCATGTCGGATTCACATGTAGCTGCGGCCTTGGCTGTGGCTGATTTGGGTTTGAAAGCTTTTGGGCCGTACAAACATTGTTTTAAAAAAAAACTTAACACATCAACCAAAAAAAAAAAAAAAAATCATCAGCTGAAGCAAATGCTGTAACAATGGTGCTAAAACGGAAAATGAGACAAATGCCGTTACTTTTAACTAACATGTGCTCTTTTCCATTATTCGTCGCTTTAGAACCATTCCGTCACTCGTAAAAACGATATTGGGACATTGGTGTGGGAGAAGCCAAAGTACAATTTTGTTTTGCTGATTCATTAATTTATATTAAATATTAGTCTTAATTCTATTTATTAGGCACTGTATGCAAATGTCTGTGTATATATTTAAAAAATCTAATTCAAATTATATTTATATTTTTTATAAAGGAACGAAAGCTATCAATATATATTTAAATATTATGCATTTATACTTGATTAATCTCTTGGCGGCAAAAATGAAATACATTTTTCAAAATATCTGTCTTTGGTATTATTAGGCATATTTCTTACAGGCAATTTGTGTGCAAATTAAAATACCAGCAAATTCATTTAAAATATCAAAATAAACTGGCCACTCCGTTAGCATGCGGTTATACTTTTGTTTACGTTTTGTTATATTATTTCTATTACAGTGTTACAATTGGGGTCAATGTTGTTGTACACTGCGCGTATACAGTGGTGGTAAGAACAGCTGATTTGCAAACATTTGAAATTATCGATAGCAAGAACACAACGACGCAGCAGCAGCACGAAACAGCAGCGCAGCGCAGCGCAGTGACTGGGGCAGCAAATATTATGCGAAACAAGAAATCTATAAAAAAGTAGAGCAGCAGCAGCAGCCGTTGGGGTGGGGTAAGAAGCGGGAACAGCAGCATGGAGCCTCCAGCGTACGTTACCGCAACAGCGGGTATCGTAACTGGCGAAATCTCGACGGATGCTGAGCAAGACAGCCAAGTGACAAGGGCGCATAACAATGACGAGCAAGCGGATAATGGTGAAGACGACGACGACGACGACGACGATGATGAGATGATGATTGTGGTGATAATGATGATGATGATGACGATAATGATGATGATGATGGTGCCAAGGATGCTTATTATGAGGCGTGCAATAGCAATGAAAGCGACGAGCTGAAAACAGCATTCGAGAGTGCATTGACTTTGGCCAGTGACGTCAGAGTGAGCGTCAGTGACGCAGATGCCGATTTAGATGAGAGCAATAGACAGAGCACAGATCAACAGCCGAACTCTGAACAAGTGCAGCAGCCGGAACAAGATGCAGACGGCGACGTTGTATGAGCAAAAGGCACAATCAAAGTAAGCGATTCACTTGTGCCATCTGACTTTTGGCTAACTGGTTTGATATTTTTTTTAAACAACAGGTCCAAGAGACTTGCAACCAGAGACAAATAAGGAAAGCAGTGAACTGCCAGCGGCATCAGCGCCAGCTTCAACGGTGGCTTCCAATACCGGCGACTTAGTCAAGCCACGCAACCAGCACCAAGTGCTGCTCTCTACCAGATCCTGCGAAATGCCTAGTAGCTCGGCTCTGGCTTCGGCATCTGAAGCGGTAACTGGGGCGGCGCTCTCGCCCAGCAGCTCATGCAATGGCAGCATCGGCAGCAATGGCAGCTGCAGCGTGGGCGGCGGTGCTCGTCGCAAATCCTGGACGCTCTCGCCCCAGAATGGTGTCGGCAAGAAGAAGAACAAACCACTTGCCATGGCCACTACGACAACAGCCAACGAGGATAGCTTCAACTTGTGGGTGGCACGCGAGTGCTTCGAGACGGTGCCCGCCGAGATGGTGGATTCCCTCAGTGTGGCCGAGCTGCGCGAGCAACAGAACGAGGAGTCGCTTGGAGAAGAGGAGGACGACGATGACGAGGTGGACGAAGAGGCTGCCGCTGTAGAGAGCCTACTAGGCGCCGCAGCAGCACTACACGCCAGCGCCTACCTGGGCGGCGGGGCGCATAGCCGCCAGAAGCACTTGCCACAGCCGCCGGCGCAGCACCGTCCGCTGGAGCGTTCGTGGCCGCCGCGCGCCGTCGGGCGGGAGCTGAAGCTGCAGGGGGATGTCTTCAAGTTCGATATACTCGACACGGACGAGCGCATGCCTGGCGAGGACGTGTCTAACTACAGTGGAGCATGCAGCAGCAGCAACAACTCGCCGTTGCGCCTTCTGGGCCAGCCGGAGGCCAGTCCGCCACCGATGCGCTTCAACCATTGATCCAGAAAGAAGATCGGGCCCGACAGCTATATCAACACGATCAGTACGCAGAAGGTGCCGGCCCACATGACCTATGATTTCCCCACGTTCCCCCAACAAGAGCAGCACAGCAGCAGCGCTAGCGCCAGTTGCAGCTCTGGCGCCGCCAGTTCGAGCTCTAACTCCAACGGCCTCAGTTCACACCACTTTCCGTATCTGCGGCAACACCGTCCTTTGACCCGTGCCCTGTCCAATGGCAAGGCTGGTGGCACAGCGACGGCCAGCGATGAGGGCTACCATTTGGCCAGCAGTAGCAGCAACAACTCGCCTCGGCTGCTGCTCTCGCCCAAGCGCCAGCGCAGTCCGCCCTCGGGCTGCTCCACGCGCAGCGTTTCGCCGTTGGATCTTAGTCTCAGCCCCGATTCGCAGCATTCGCCCACGCGCGGACGAGGCGTGGGTGGCCTGGAGGCGGTCTTGCCACTGCCTCTGGCTCCGCCACCGCCGCTCGGCACGCCCACTTTCCATGCTCAGCGGCCACAACAGCGACTCCTGAAGCGTGTCGGCGGCGGCGGCGGTGGAGGTGTGCTTGTGGCTTCTATTGCTGGCGGATTGGTTTGCCCACCCACGCCCACACATCACGCGCGTCGTCACGCCCGTCTGCAGGCCGTAACTGCCAACTCCGCTTTGGCCGCAGCAGCCATGGAGCCCAACTCTAGTCAATTGCAGACGCCGCCCGGCTCGCCGGCCAGTGCCGTCGGAGCACCTGCATCAGATGTGGACGACAGCTCGGACATGGTGCACATCAGCAGCACGCGACTGCCTTCCATACCGGAGCGCAGTGCGGCAGCAGCAGCAGCAGCTGCCGCTGGTGCCGGCATCATGGAGACCGCCGGCGGCGTCTGCAGCTCTATGGCGGAGGCACCGCTGCCGCCCGCATGGGAGGCGCGTATGGACAGCCATGGTCGCATATTCTACATTGATCACACGACACGGACCACATCCTGGCAGCGACCCGGTCCGAGCACAGGTCCCGGCGGTCGCGAGCAGCATCACCGCCAGCAGCTGGACAGGCGCTATCAGTCCATACGGCGCACCATCACCAATGAGAATCGCCAGTCCTTGCACTCCTCCGATCCGTTAGAGACCCACACGGGTCCCAATCATTACGGTCTTCCCCATGGCAGTAGCCAGACTGCAGCCCATGGGGATACGTACGAACTGCTTGGACACTTGCGGCACGTCATCCGGTGCGTGCAGCAGTACCTTGAACCCTTGGACGGGCCCACGGCAGGCGTAGTCTACTTCTTGTTTAAAGCTCTGCAGTGTCATAAAGATGCCCGAGCGTGCGCCTGCGCTAAGTACACGAGCTGGATATGTTTCCACGTCGCAAAATGCATCATAGCCCTTATCCAGACTCCAGGTCGACTTCGACACGTTCTCGACGCTTTGGTGATACTGGTAGGTGTTCTCCCGATAGATGTCAGTGGGTCGCAGGCCATTGAACGTATAGCAGATGCCCTCCTCGGTCAGCGTGGGCTGGAAGTACTTGTCGCACTCATTGAACCGGCTCAGCCAGCGGCAGTAAAAGAAGTAACGCTCAAATGGCGGCAACATCCGCTCTAGCACTTTGTAGTAGTCTAGCTCGTCACCGGGAATTAGCGGTATGTCCTGAGGCACATTGTGTGTGTTGCACACGTGGAGCATCGTGCGAAACTCTTCCAACTCCTTGGGCGAGACATTGGGCGGCTGGAAAACCCGTGAGGAGTGCATATCCGCCGTGAATTGGCTGAAAAGATTCGCAAACGAATTGTTGCCCCTTGATTTGAGGACGCGCTTTGTCTCCGAGCAAATGGTGACGGCCGGGAAGGGTATATTCCATACAGGCGTCGATCTCTCCGAAAAGCTCACAATCACCGGCGTCTCCTTCCATTTGGTGTAGGCGCTCATGATTAGCGTGGCGCAGCAGCACAAGGACACAACAAACATGAACAGCCAGAATATCCGCTCCTTCTTCGGCCGCTTCTCCTCCCCCAGGTACTGAACGCCGTGTATCGAGCTGTGCCGGCAGTATTCCTCGTACGTGATCGCAAAACATTTACACACCTTCGTGGAGACCGCTCGCTTAGGTGCTTTCTCTGATGTTATATCCGCGCTGAAGTCGCTAGCTTCCATGTCGGATTCACATGTAGCTGCGGCCTTGGCTGTGGCTGATTTGGTTTGAAAGCTTTTGGGCCGTACAAACATTGTTTTAAAAAAAACTTAACACATCAACCAAAAAAAAAAAAAAAATCATCAGCTGAAGCAAATGCTGTAACAATGGTGCTAAAACGGAAAATGAGACAAATGCCGTTACTTTTAACTAACATGTGCTCTTTTCCATTATTCGTCGCTTTAGAACCATTCCGTCACTCGTAAAAACGATATTGGGACATTGGTGTGGGAGAAGCCAAAGTACAATTTTGTTTTGCTGATTCATTAATTTATATTAAATATTAGTCTTAATTCTATTTATTAGGCACTGTATGCAAATGTCTGTGTATATATTTAAAAAATCTATTCAAATTATATTTATATTTTTTATAAAGGAACGAAAGCTATCAATATATATTTAAATATTATGCATTTATACTTGATTAATCTCTTGGCGGCAAAAATGAAATACATTTTTCAAAATATCTGTCTTTGGTATTATTAGGCATATTTCTTACAGGCAATTTGTGTGCAAAATTAAAATACCAGCAAATTCATTTAAAATATCAAAATAAACTGGCCACTCCGTTAGCATGCGGTTATACTTTTGTTTACGTTTTGTTATATTATTTCTATTACAGTGTTACAATTGGGGTCAATGTTGTTGTACACTGCGCGTATACAGTGGTGGTAAGAACAGCTGATTTGCAAACATTTGAAATTATCGATAGCAAGAACACAACGACGCAGCAGCAGCACGAAACAGCAGCGCAGCGCAGCGCAGTGACTGGGGCAGCAAATATTATGCGAAACAAGAAATCTATAAAAAAGTAGAGCAGCAGCAGCAGCCGTTGGGGTGGGGTAAGAAGCGGGAACAGCAGCATGGAGCCTCCAGCGTACGTTACCGCAACAGCGGGTATCGTAACTGGCGAAATCTCGACGGATGCTGAGCAAGACAGCCAAGTGACAAGGGCGCATAACAATGACGAGCAAGCGGATAATGGTGAAGACGACGACGACGACGACGACGACGATGATGATGATGATGATTGTGGTGATAATGATGATGATGATGACGATAATGATGATGATGATGGTGCCAAGGATGCTTATTATGAGGCGTGCAATAGCAATGAAAGCGACGAGCTGAAAACAGCATTCGAGAGTGCATTGACTTTGGCCAGTGACGTCAGAGTGAGCGTCAGTGACGCAGATGCCGATTTAGATGAGAGCAATAGACAGAGCACAGATCAACAGCCGAACTCTGAACAAGTGCAGCAGCCGGAACAAGATGCAGACGGCGACGTGTGATGAGCAAAAGGCACAATCAAAGTAAGCGATTCACTTGTGCCATCTGACTTTTGGCTAACTGGTTTGATATTTTTTTTAAACAACAGGTCCAAGAGACTTGCAACCAGAGACAAATAAGGAAAGCAGTGAACTGCCAGCGGCATCAGCGCCAGCTTCAACGGTGGCTTCCAATACCGGCGACTTAGTCAAGCCACGCAACCAGCACCAAGTGCTGCTCTCTACCAGATCCTGCGAAATGCCTAGTAGCTCGGCTCTGGCTTCGGCATCTGAAGCGGTAACTGGGGCGGCGCTCTCGCCCAGCAGCTCATGCAATGGCAGCATCGGCAGCAATGGCAGCTGCAGCGTGGGCGGCGGTGCTCGTCGCAAATCCTGGACGCTCTCGCCCCAGAATGGTGTCGCAAGAAGAAGAACAAACCACTTGCCATGGCCACTACGACAACAGCCAACGAGGATAGCTTCAACTTGTGGGTGGCACGCGAGTGCTTCGAGACGGTGCCCGCCGAGATGGTGGATTCCCTCAGTGTGGCCGAGCTGCGCGAGCAACAGAACGAGGAGTCGCTTGGAGAAGAGGAGGACGACGATGACGAGGTGGACGAAGAGGCTGCCGCTGTAGAGAGCCTACTAGGCGCCGCAGCAGCACTACACGCCAGCGCCTACCTGGGCGGCGGGGCGCATAGCCGCCAGAAGCACTTGCCACAGCCGCCGGCGCAGCACCGTCCGCTGGAGCGTTCGTGGCCGCCGCGCGCCGTCGGGCGGGAGCTGAAGCTGCAGGGGGATGTCTTCAAGTTCGATATACTCGACACGGACGAGCGCATGCCTGGCGAGGACGTGTCTAACTACAGTGGAGCATGCAGCAGCAGCAACAACTCGCCGTTGCGCCTTCTGGGCCAGCCGGAGGCCAGTCCGCCACCGATGCGCTTCAAACCATTGATCCAGAAGAAGATCGGGCCCGACAGCTATATCAACACGATCAGTACGCAGAAGGTGCCGGCCCACATGACCTATGATTTCCCCACGTTCCCCCAACAAGAGCAGCACAGCAGCAGCGCTAGCGCCAGTTGCAGCTCTGGCGCCGCCAGTTCGAGCTCTAACTCCAACGGCCTCAGTTCACACCACTTTCCGTATCTGCGGCAACACCGTCCTTTGACCCGTGCCCTGTCCAATGGCAAGGCTGGTGGCACAGCGACGGCCAGCGATGAGGGCTACCATTTGGCCAGCAGTAGCAGCAACAACTCGCCTCGGCTGCTGCTCTCGCCCAAGCGCCAGCGCAGTCCGCCCTCGGGCTGCTCCACGCGCAGCGTTTCGCCGTTGGATCTTAGTCTCAGCCCCGATTCGCAGCATTCGCCCACGCGCGGACGAGGCGTGGGTGGCCTGGAGGCGGTCTTGCCACTGCCTCTGGCTCCGCCACCGCCGCTCGGCACGCCCACTTTCCATGCTCAGCGGCCACAACAGCGACTCCTGAAGCGTGTCGGCGGCGGCGGCGGTGGAGGTGTGCTTGTGGCTTCTATTGCTGGCGGATTGGTTTGCCCACCACGCCCACACATCACGCGCGTCGTCACGCCCGTCTGCAGGCCGTAACTGCCAACTCCGCTTTGGCCGCAGCAGCCATGGAGCCCAACTCTAGTCAATTGCAGACGCCGCCGGCTCGCCGGCCAGTGCCGTCGGAGCACCTGCATCAGATGTGGACGACAGCTCGGACATGGTGCACATCAGCAGCACGCGACTGCCTTCCATACCGGAGCGCAGTGCGGCGCAGCAGCAGCAGCTGCCGCTGGTGCCGGCATCATGGAGACCGCCGGCGGCGTCTGCAGCTCTATGGCGGAGGCACCGCTGCCGCCCGCATGGGAGGCGCGTATGGACAGCCATGGTCGCATATTCTACATTGATCACACGACACGGACCACATCCTGGCAGCGACCCGGTCCGAGCACAGGTCCCGGCGGTCGCGAGCAGCATCACCGCCAGCAGCTGGACAGGCGCTATCAGTCCATACGGCGCACCATCACCAATGAGAATCGCCAGTCCTTGCACTCCTCCGATCCGTTAGAGACCCACACGGGTCCCAATCATTACGGTCTTCCCCATGGCAGTAGCCAGACTGCAGCGTCAACCGCTTCTGACGCCGCTGCTGGTGCTGGCAGCGGAGCCGGCACAGCGGCGTCGCCTGCATCGCTCAACCTAGCCATACATCCGGCGGTACTGATGCTGTGCCGGCCAGACTTCTACTCACTGCTGCACACCAACGAGGCGGCGCTAGCCATTTACAACCGGAACGCGGCGCTCAAGCACATGGTCATGCGCATACGGCGCGATCCGCAGTGCTTCCAGCGCTACCAGTACAACAAGGATCTGGTGGCGCTGGTCAACACCTTTGCGCAGCTCAGCCGCGACTTGCCCTCCGGCTGGGAGACCAAGATCGATCAGTCCGGCAAGCAGTTCTTCATCGACCACCAGCATCGGAAGACCTCCTTCATGGACCCTCGCCTGCCCGTCGAGTGTCCGCGCGTTGTCCGCCATCGCCAGCAGCAGCATCCGCATTCGCATCAGTATATGCCACGAGAAGGACAACCAGATCTCGTTGATGGCAACTGCCTATCGGCCACCGCTGGCCACATCAACTCGAGCAGTTCCAGCAGAGCATCGGCGTCGGCGTCGCGCGTTCCGCCGCTGCCGCCACCTCGTCCATGCCGCGGGATCGCCAATCAAGCAGCCAGTGCCAGCCAACACAACTGCAGCTCGGCGGCAGCCGTTGCCTGCGCGCTGAGCCTCAGTGGCGCCGTCGGCGGGCCCAGCACCAGCTCCACCGGCATCCCGGCAGCCGCGGGCCACGAAGATGTGCCGATAGCCTATAATGAAAAAGTAAGTAGTACAGACTTCTTCCAGTTTTCCCATTAGCCTATCATATATGTATCTTTATATCTAACTTGTATACATATATATGTCAGTGTTGTCAATTTTTGTTGAGCAAAAAAAGTTGTTTTTAGTGTTTTTTACTTTAAAAAAAGCTGAAATTTTGGGAAAAAAATCTGACAAAAAAGCTGAAGTTTTTTTGCCTTATTTTAAGGTTTCTTTTTACGAATAGTCCAGTTTTTCGTCTTATTCGTGACAATTATTATTTGTATCGCATTTTTCTATAGTGCCAATTATATTTTAATAAATTTCACATGAATACTCCTATGTTAGTTACGCAGTACGAGTTTATTTTGTATTTTTTTTTTTTTTTCGTTAACTCATCTTATTTCCAAATTATTGATACAAAATTGAAAATTTGTTTACGTTACGTTTTTTGAGCATAACTTCTACACCGTTTCAGCTAAGACTTCAAATTTGTATATTTAGATGCATATTATGGATACGCAGATTGTTACACCCCTTCGCCCTAATTCGAATAAAAACGCATCTAGAAATGGAGTTATAGGCGTCCAAAATATAGACCAACCCACCTTGGCCATAACTGTGCGGTTAGCAGAGCGCGCGTTTTTTTTTTTTTTTTTTTTTTTTTTTTTTTTTTTTTTTTTGGCAACTTATAGTCACGACAGCATTCCTTCTTAATGTATATACGTTGATTCGTCAATCAGAATGGTATATTTAGTTTCGCCAATATCGAAAGCAAGGTTATACAAAAACCGTTTCTAATAATGATTGAACATTTTGTTTTCTGAAACTTCACAGAACTCTCAAATCTATTACTAAAATATTTCAAGCACAATTGGTTATGTGATCAACTGGCAGCTATACTATATTTGCAATGACTGCAATGTACAATCTATCTTGTCTTATCATTTAAATCTTCGCAGCCAGCATTTGAATTCTTAGCTGTTAAGTTACACATCCTGTTATTTTTATTTATACTGAACTATTTGGTTTTAATTCTACTACAATAAACAACACTTCATTGTACATAAATTCTCTAAAATATGTTAAATTGCTAAGTATAAAAAAAAAGCGGAAAAAAATCAAAATATTAAAAAAAAAAGCCAGAATTCCCGCTTCCCGCTGTTTTGGAATTTTTCCCGCAATTGGGTTTTCAAAAGCGCAAGATTTGACGGGAAAAAAGCTGATTTGGCAACACTGATATATGTACATATATCAATTTAAGTCAATCGGTATGCTCAGAGAGATCTATTGATATTAGCTATATAAAATGTCATTTGTCTAAGGTCTAGATCTGAGACTTAAATATCTATCTATTTATATCTACTCATTATCAAAAACTTGTGAATAAAGAGGCGGGAGAATATATAAAGACATTATCCCAACTCATCCATTTAAGGAATCTACATAATCGTTATCAGTTTCAAGCTTGTTTCTAAAATGATTTGTTTATTTTAATTGATCGATAATTATTAAAGATATTACCAAATTGGCAGGCATATAAGATATAGAACAAGGAAGAAGGCTCTAGTCGAGACGGCTCGACTACGAGATATCCTGAACCCTGCAAAAAAATTATACTCGTCTTCTTTACGCACGTATAAGCGCGCGCTCTGCTAACCGTGTAGTTTCTGCCGTGGCTTGGGCTATATTTTAAACACTTATAACTCTATTTCTAGATGGACGATCTTCATGAAATTTTCAGAATATATAAAGAGCATCCAAATGTGTATATTTCCCAAATTGCAAGTCTAGTATTTGAAATGGTTTTTTTTTTTCAAATTGCGGCGAAGGGGGTGTGGCATCCAAAATGTGAATATTACAAAATCTCCATATTCATAATATCTGCCTATATATACATAATTTGAAGTCTCTAGCTAAAACGGTGTAGAAGTTATGCTAAAATAAACCTAAAGAAGTAAACGAATTTTCGATTTTTATCGATAATTTGGAAATGGGATAAGTTATCGGAAAAAAAAATAATAATCTAGTTCTGAGTAACTGACATACAAGTATTCATGTTCATGTAGTTTCCAAAATCTCGACGTTCATACGGACGGACAGACGGACAGGGCTATATCTTTTTTATACTATGTTCCCAAAGGGAACATATACTCATATATGCTCCCGAATTATAAAGTGTAAAAATTTTCCCGATCCGCCCACTAGGGTCGTTGCAAATCGGAAAACTCTTCCGCCCATAGGCAAGTTATCATACTAGATGATGAGCTAGAGAGCTGCAACGTGGAATGTATACTCGGGGTGACAACCCAAGTTCAAAAAGCTATGGCGGATATATCTACGCCCATTGGGGGCGTGGCAAATCGGGAAAAACGTATCTTCTACACCGTTAAAGCTAGAACGCTGAAATTTTGCATGTGAGTTAATGTTATGATTCTAAGAAGATCGATCAAAAAGTTATTTGTCTACGCCTATTGGGGGCGTGGCAAATTGGACCTGAATATATAGTGATTTTTCAAATTGTGCTATATTTTGAACACTATTGGCACTAGAGACTTGAAATTTTGCATGTATACTCGGGTTGACAACCCAAGATCAATATGGTAGATATATCTACGTCCACAGGGGGCGTGGCAAACCGCAAAAGTTTATATCTCCTACAGTTTTAGAGATAAAAGCTTGAAATTTGGATTCAGTTACTAATGTCCTCTATCGATGACCCAAAAATAATTTTTCAGCCTCTTTGGGGGCGTGGCATATCGAAAAATACCCTGTAATTTTCTCATTTTTGGAATGTAAGCAACCAAATTTTCCAGTCATGTTAGCCTCGGCCCTTTCTAAGAACTGGCCAAAAAATATGCGTCTACGCCCACTGGGGGCGTGGCAAATCGGCAAAGAGGTTTGTTGTGGCCAACTGCATAATTCATGCATATAATAGCTTAGTAGCAATTGCTAAGATGGCTAAAAGCATTTTAACATAAATATAATAATATTAATGAATTTAAAAAATAAAATTTATAAGTTTTCGATTAATAAATAAAAAGTTGCCAGCGGGATTTGAACCCAGGTCTTTTGAAAATCACATGTAATCGTTAGCTAAACCTAAATAAATTCACAGCTGATCAGCTGACCAGCTGATCAGCAGCTTGTGACAAAACAAAACAATACAATCGCACTTCTTCCAATATGTATACACAATTGGATGTGTATACACAAATACAAACATCTGTGTATATACATACATACATATATGCATGCATAGAAAAACTGCTTGCCAAGATTGGCAAGCATGGCAAGCGTGGCAAATCGGAAAAGTGGTTTTAGTTTTTGCTTAAATGCACAATTCATATGAGTATGTTTATAAATTATTATCAATTGGCAGCAATCATTTTATAATAAATATACAAATATTAAAAAAATTAAAAAAAAAATAATTTTTGAAAAAAAGTTTTCTGCGGGACTCGAACCCACGCGCCTAAGTATACCTTGCATAGCGCTTACCACCAGCGCCACTGTCCTGATCTGAGCCACGTTAACTAAAACAAAATAAGGCATTGCTAGAGCGTCTCTGACAAAACTAAAGTAACGATCGAAAAATTCCCAATTCAGTCACAATTCTTAGAATATTCTGGCATGCAAACTTTTGTATGCATACATAGAAAATTGTGTGTATACTCGTATAGTGTGTACATGTGTAAATCTGTATGTATGTGTAGGAAAAACGTTTGTTGCTTGCCATGTACGTTTGCTAATTGCCGAAATATTTCGTTAATTAAATGTTTATTAAAAAAATAAGGTGCACCTATGGGAACAAAGTATATCGCAGTTAGTTTCGCCGAACTGCAACGTTCTTACTTGTTTTTTTTTTGTGCTGATCAAGAATATATATACTTTGAGGGGTCTGCGATGTCTTCTTTTGCCTGTTACATAAATTTTCACAAAATCATTATACCCTGAACTCCCATTTTCAATGGGTTCAGGGTATAAAAATAAGTTGATTGAGCCCTGTCCGTTTTGGGCAATTGCAAAGCAAGCAGGACATGACTTTACAGGCTTTATAGTTAGGATCATTGTCCTGGTACAGCTTAAATGTGTCTAAAATACCCATTTTTTCAGTCAACTGCTTAAAATTTTCTTTTAAAATGTCTTGAATAGTAATCTCGGGTCGTCATGCCATCTATAAAACCCAAATTTCCTGCTCCCTTGGTGGAAATGAAGCCCCAGATCATGACGAAACCTATGCCGTGCTTTACGGTTTTCATTAAATATATTTTTTCAGCTTCATATTAACTTTATACCACACCCTGGGCTTCCCATAACTTCTAAACAAATTAAATTTGCTTTCGTCCACGAATATTATGTCAGCCTACCAGGTCTGGTCCACTTTAGAGTAGTCTGTTTCCTTTATTTCCGCGTACGGTCAGAAAAGAATGGATTTTTCATAGCAATTAAGCTATTGTACCCATGTGTTATTTCTGGTACACCAAATTTATCAAGCTGAATCGAGTTTTCTATAATCGGCAATGAATTCAGCTTTTAATTCTGGAGCACTCGGTCAAGGAATGTCTTTTACTTTTCTTACAATCTCGGTATATCCTCGGAGAGTAAGTTTTTTAGGTTAAGTAATTTGCTTAATTGAGGCGATCCTTCACTCATTTCTGAAACTTCGGACGATGTCTTATTATTTAGCTTATTTTCAGAATTCAAACAATTTCAGCTAAACTTTGCCCTCCAACTGCACCTGGAGCTCAAGTTTTCGCTGCTCAAACGATGAAATTGGTCCTTTTTGGCCTATTGTGTATTGTGTATTTCAGCTAAGGAATTCAGTTTTGCGCTAATTTTTTTTTTTGTTAGATAATGTGAGGTAATATATTGCTTTTTCGATAAAAACCATTAAATGTGTCATTTGTGGCTTTTCAGAGTTGCCGTGGTGCTTTGTTTTACAACTTTGCTAAAAAACCGAATATTAATGTAACGCCAAATCTGGTGTTTTTCCTGTTCCATTTTCCATTAGGAATGTTAAATATAATACCTTTATGTATACCTCTCTGAAAAGGTAATTTTTCAATCTAAAACTTACCATTTACACTTTTTTTTTTTTAATAAGTAGTTTATGTTTTATTTGCGTTTGAAGTTGAAAAAAACAAAAAACCGAATATTAATGTTACCCACTGTACATTTTCAATGGGTTCATTTTTTTACACTAAACTGTAATTTAATATGTAATATTTATCTTCCATTTTTCCACTTAATTTTCAGGTTATTGCCTTTCTGCGACAACCCAATATTTTAGAAATCTTGCGCGAACGTCAAGGCCAACATACAGTATCCCGATCACTGCGCGAAAAAATTAACATATTGAGAGTTGAGGGCGTGCCCGCCCTGGAGCGTCTGGGCCATGATCTACAATTGACTATATTGCTGAGGTAACTGACTCTCATTATCATATTATATTAAATTATAAGAAGTCAAAAGAATTGTAGTCATAATATATTGTATAGGCTCGACATGCTATGCCTTCTACACTTTATTTTAAACTCTTCACTCTCGAATGCCCACTCTTCACTCTCATCTTATCAAATTTCACATTTTACATTTGATTCTGATCCAAAAACTAAAAATTTTGTATTTTTAAATTTCGCTTCACACTCTACTCTCTTCACCTTCGACGCTTAAACCCGCCAATCCGTAATCTTTACCTTTTGCTCTTAAAGTGGTCACTATGCATTCTTCACTCTGAACTCAAATATCCATAGCCCACTCTTCTCTTTCAAATTTTTATTCTCCACTGTTCACTTTCCTTTCTCTTTTCTTCAATCTCCGCTTATCACCCTGAAACTTCCCATTTTCCAATTTCAACTCCAAACAAAAATACCAAAAACGTTTCTAGTGAAACGAAAAGTCTGTAGATAGAGCCTAAAGAGTAATGTATATAATTACTTACATACTTAAGTGATCTTGCACTCGTACCATTTTTAAGGGATGAGATGGAATTTGGGAAATCGAAATTACAGGCCCTTCAGGTGATTGAAATAAATGTATGATTACTCTAAAAACGGGTTTGTAAAAATATGTATTTGGTTGTTCACTAAGTAATTTCGTTTTTCTTAGTGCAATTCAAACACGATATTTTTTATTTTATAAAAGATTTTATGAAATTATGTATTCCCTATTTTGCTATAATACCTATTGCCATCTTTTGGGCAAGAGATTTATTTCACGCTCATAAAGTTTTTGATTCTTGCTGGCAAAAAACTGGTTCAAGTGGTTTTTTACGTCCTGATTTGAGGTGAAGGTTGTACCATCCAAAAAATTCTGCAGAGACCGGAGGTGCCAAGGTGCCAAGCCTCGAGAATATGGTGGGTGTGGTAGCACATCCCATTCAAGCTGCAATAGCTTTTGGCGAGTTATCAAATTTGTATGGAGTCTCGCATTATCCTGGTGGAACACTACACCTTTTCTATTGACCAATTCTGGTCTCTTTCCTTTGACTGCATCAATTGATTTGTCTAGTTGATTGCAAACTTCAGAATTAATTTTTGTGTTGTCCGGCAAAAACTCAAAATAAACGATCCCCTAGTAATCCCACCAAACGGACAACATAACCTTTCTTTTGAAGAATATCGCGCTTTGATCTGGTTTGAGCTGGTTCATCCTTTTTATACCCTGAACCCATTGAATTCAGGGTATAATGGTTTTGTGAAATGTATGTAACAGGCAGAAGGAGACGTCGCAGACCCTCTAAAGTATATATATTCTTGATCAGCATAAAAAAATAAGTTGATTGAGCCCTGTCCGTCTGTCCGTCCGTCCGTATGAACGTCGAGATTTCGGAAACTACAAAAGCTAGAGAGCTGAAATTGAACAATTGAAAACATGAACACTCGTATGTTAGCTACGCAATACGAGTTTATTTTGTTTTTTCGATAACTCGTCCCATTTCCAAATTATCGATAAAAAATCGAAAATTCGTTTCCGTTTTTTAGGTTTTTTGAGTATAACTTCTACACCGTTTTAGCTAGAGACTTCAACTTTATGAATTTAGATAGATATTATGGTTACGCAGATTTTGTAGTTTTCAGATTTTGGATGCACCGCCCCCTCCGCCACAATTTGAAAAAAAAAAACGCATTTCAAATACTAGAGACTTGCAATTTGGCACATTGATAGATTTTAGATACTCTTAATCTACTCTAAAAATTTCATGAAGATCGTCCATCTAGAAATGGAGTTATAAGCGTCCAAAGTTCAGCCCAACCCACCCCCAAGACAAAGCAGCAACTGCGCAGTTAGCAGAGCGCGCGCCTCTAAGTGCGTAAAGAAGAAGAGTATCACTTTTTTTTTGCCGGGTTCAGGGTATCTCGTAGTCGAGCCGTCTCGACTAGAGCTTTCTTACTTGTTAGACCATGATCTCTTGCGTTTTACTTTGTTGTAAACAACTCACTTTTCATCGTCGGTACAATGCACTTTAAAAATGGATCCTTTCTTTGACGTCGAATAAGCGTATTGCAGTCGTCAATGCGACAAAGCAAATTTCGTTCTGTAAGAATATGAGGAACCCATATGTCAAGCTTAGAAATTAGTCCTAGACATTTTATGTGCTTGTGAACGGTCGCGTTTGACAGATTTAAACTTTCTGCAATCTCTCGAGTTGTTATTTGACGATTTGCATCGACTAACGACTTTATTTTTTCCACATCAGCTTCAAGAGGCCTTCCAGGATGTGGTGCATCCTTAAGATGGAAATTTCCGGAACGAAATTTTGCAAACCAATTTTGGCATTGGCGTTCTGTCAATACATCTTCGATAGTAAAACAGTAAAATATGCTGGAAATGTTGTTTTTATCTTCCATCTTCAAAAGGACAGCAAAAGAAAACTATTTCACAAAATCCAACATAATTTTTTACAAATAAGCCTTACTATATCAACTATTGAAACATATAACGGTAAAGCGCCGAAGCCCAAAGTTGGCAGCGAAAAAATTCAAAAAGGTCAGCTGATGTCAACAATGATGAAAACAAAATTACTTAGTGAACGACCCAATAATATACTCTATATTATAATTTGACCCAGCACTATAATTGATTAGGTTTACTCTCTATTCACCACTTTTGCTTTAAGGATGTACATTCAATTATATCCGTAGATATGGGCGTCTTGATTGAATTGACTTTCAATTTATTTATGATTCAGATCACAAATTATGCTGAGGAAATTGTTAATTGATTAAGTTCTGGCGATTTATGCATCTGGTTCCACTGTACAGCATTTAGAGTCACAGTCAGTGGCAGAGTTAAAGAGCCAACGGCTGCACTTGGCAAAGGCTTTGGCACCAATTCCATGGCTGCGTCATCGACAGCAACTTGGATTGATCGCGGGTGCAGTGGTGGTCAATGTTGATGGTTGGTGATGTTGGTAGTGTTGGTCGTCCTGCTTCAGTGCATTTGCCATCATCGTCGTCGTCGTCGTCGTTGCTGTCGATGTAGACGACTGCATGTGTGTTAATTGCATTTGAAAATCGCCGTGAAGGTCATTCACTTATTTTCCAAAACACTTTTAATGGCAATTAGAACTACAACAATAATAATAACAAATAATAACTATAGTATTACCAACAAGGTTAACAAACTATTTCCAAAGCAACAAATTGAGCGTATCAACAACACCGACTCCTCAGGCATTAGCCAGTTCACATTTATTAACTAATTGCCAATATTTCTTTCTTCAAATTGTTGAGTCAACCACAAGTATTGAGGAACTATTCACATGCATTTCGCATGGCCTTAATCTTAGCAACTTGTTAAGAGATTAGGCCACAGATTATCCGGCATTGGCTAAGACAACGTCAAGCCATTGTCTCATATATCGAATCGAAGCTGTGCGAGAGATAATTGCATTCAATTAGAATTCAATTAACGCGCTCCATTGCATCCCAACAACTAGGTGACCAAATCCATGTTGGCATTGCCATCGTGTGGGAGTGGGTAGGCCAACTGCTTATCGGCTATACAAGCCACACGATAAGCTTGTCTGTCATTCTACATATATATATATATATATATATAATGAATAGGTTATAATATCAGGTTATGAGCCAAAGTTATTTATACTTTCCAAATCCCATTTTGGGAAGAAGTGCTCTATTTCAGTCAAATCTATTTCGTGTAAAATCTCAGGGTATAATGGTTTTGTTAAATGTATGTAACAGGCAGAAGGAGGCGTAGCAGACCCCATAAAGTATATACATATATTCTTGATCAGGGTGACGAGAAAAGTTGATTTAGCCCTGTCCGTCTGTCCGTCCGTCCGTCCGTATGAACGTCGAGATTTGCGAAACTACAAAAGCTAGAGAGCTGAAATTTCACATGAACACTCGTATGTTAGTTACGCAGTACGAGTTTATTTTGTTTTTCGTTTTCATTTTTTAGATTTTTTGGGCATAACTTCTTCCGTTTTAGCTACAGACTTCAGATTTGTTTATTTAGATAGATATTATGGATACGTAGATTATGTAATTTACAGATCTTAGATGCCACGCCTCCTTCTCCCACCATTTGAAAAAAACGCATTGCAATTCGGCACATAGATACATATAGTTACTCCTAATCTACTCTAAAAATTTCATGAAGATAGTCCATCTAGAAATGGAGGTATAAGCGTCCAAAGTTAAGCCCAACCCACCCCCAAGCCACGGCAGCAACTGCGCAGTTAGCAGAGCGCGCGCTCATAAGTGCGTAAAGAGGAAGAGTATACATTTTTTTTTGCAGGTTCGGGTATCTTGTAGTCGAGCCGTCTCGACTAGAGCCTCCTTACTTGTCTATACTTGCAACACATTTATGACGCTAGAGTCACCCCGTTCGAAAATCCAACCCGATTCTTAGTGAAGATATTAGATATCAGGTATCAGGTATCAGGTATCAGAGAGAGAGAGAGAGAAACGCTTAATTTCTAGCTTTCAGCATCTACATTGATTTTCGTGCTAATCCCTTGACGGGGAGACGCTTCGCGACGCAGTTTAACCGAGTTTCAAGCTTTTTATACTTTGTTCCCAAAGGGAAGAAAGTATATTGGGTTTGTGCAATGTCCGACTTGCTGTCCGTCCGTCGGTCTGTCCGTCTGTCCGTATGAACGCAATATTTTTCGGAGCTATTAGAGCTAGAGACTTGAAATTTTAAACATATACTCATATATGCTCCCGAATTATAAAGTGTAAAAATTTTCCCGATCCGCCCACTAGGGGCGTGGCAAATCGGAAAACTCTTCCGCCCATAGGCAAGTTATCATACTAAAACGTATCTTCTACACCGTTAAAGCTAGAAAGCTGAAATTTTGCATGCGAGTTAATGTTATGATCGATCAAAAAGTTATATGTCTACGCCCATTGGGGGCGTGGAAAATCGGACCTGAATATATAGTGATTTTTAAAAAATTCAAAAATTATGCGTCTACGCCCACTGGGGGCGTGGCAAATCGGCAAAGAATTTTGTTGTGACCAACTACATAAATCATGCATATAATAGCATAGTAGCAATTGCTAAGATGGCTAAAAGCATTTTAACATAAATATAATAATATTAATGAATTTAAAAAATAAATTTTATAAGTTTTCGATTAATAAATAAAAAGTTGCCAGCGGGATTTGAACCCAGGTCTTTTGAAAATCACACGTAATCGTTAGCTAAACCTAAATAAATTCACAGCTGATCAGCAGCTTGTGACAAAACAAAACAATACAATCGCACTTCTTGCAATATGTATACACACTTGGATGTGTATACACGTACAAACAGCTGTGTACACATACATACATATATGCATGCATAGAAAAACTGCTTGCCAAGCATGGCAAGCGTGGCAAATCGGAAAAGTTGTTTTAGTTTTTGCTTAAATGCACAATTCATATGCGTATGTTTATAAATTATTATCAATTGGCAGCAATCATTTTATAATAAATATACAAATTTAAAAAAAATTAAAAAATAATAATTTTTCAAAAAAAAAAAGTTTTTTGCGGGATTCGAACCCACGCACCCAAGTATAGCTTGCATAGCGCTTACCATCAGCGCCACTGACCTAATATGATCTGTGTTAACTAAAACCAAATAAGGCATTGCTAGAGCGTCTCTGACAAAACTAAAGTAACGATAGAAAAATTTCCAATTCAGTCACAATTCTTAGAATATTCTGGCATGCAAACTTTTGTGTGCATACATAGAAAATTGTGTGTATACTCGTATAGTGTGTACATGTGAAAATCTGTATGTATGTGTAGAAAAACGTTTGTTGCTTGCCATGTACGTTTGCTAATTGCCGAAATATTTCGTTAATTAAATGTTTATTAAATAAATAAGATGCACCTATGGGAACAAAGTATATCGCAGTTAGTTGCGCCTACTTGCAACGTTCTTACTTTTTTTTTTCATTTTTTTGGCGCTGCGACAAATGAGCGTTGCCATTAAACCATAATTTATTGGCTAGGCTGGGCTTTGGCGACGGCGACCGTTCCAGCTGCAGCTCTTTGACTCCGGATATTAAGTTTTGACCGGGGGTGTGGCAGCAGCGTCATCTTCATTATTGCCAACGATCATTATGATCAAGATGATAATCATTGGGGCAGCGTTGAAGCGTTGACAAGCTTTCAGTTCCCAGTTGTTGCTGCTCGAGGGTCTATTTATATACACCCTATCCCATTGAAAATGTATTTAAAGGGTATGATGTATTAAACGAATGACATATATACATATAAGTTAAGAGCACACACACTACGAGAGTAGCGATATGTGCACAGAGTTATATTCTCGCTTAGACAAATACACTTGGAGTCAATGAAATAATATATTTAATATAACTTTGTATAATTTAGGAACAATAGATCTAAACTCTGTCTCGTCCGAATATAAACTAAATAGAATCAGCTCCGCACGTTGTATTCTGCTCTCATGTGTGATAGGAGAATCCAGCCTACTACGTATCCTGAACTTCCTCCTTAACTTATATATATATATATATATATATATATATATATGTCGTATGGGTGTGATATTATGACGTTGTCTTAGTTATTATGTTGTGATTGACAGTTGCAGTAGTATTAAAGGGAAGCTGACAGCTACCGCTAATCGAATGAGTTAGCATTTTATTGACAATTAATGGATATATTGTCATTAAGAGAGAGACAACTATAGCTTTTGCTGAGCGGGGTCTCGGATGTCGCCGAGTGAGAGCGTGAGGGCTACTTATATCCTTTGCACAGAGTTGCTATGATATTGATGAACGAGAAAATTCAACCAGGAGGCAGTTTGACAATAGAGATGAAAAAGGGCACTTAATGACAGACGGTTGGACAAGAGAACTCGTTATTAAGAAAACTTATAATGGAAGGCGAGAACAATAATTTTAACGCTACGACATATAAGTTTTCATGGTATCCATCCCTTCATCCGTTATTATCATAACTCATCATCCCTCTAATAGCATTGTTTATTCTACTTCAACCCACCGTCATAGGAGAATTCTCACGTTATACTAAGAGAATTTTACCAATATATCCGTAAACATAAAAAAAAAAGATTATTCGAGCTGAAGTCAATGCAGAATATCAAATGTTAACTATTGGTAATAAGAAATTGCAATTATGCATTAGGGTATCCAGTAGTCCACTCTGTCCGTTGCTAGATCATTCTTACTTATACTTATACTTTGTTCCCAAAGGGAAGCAAGTATATTGGGTTTGGCAATGTCCGTCTGTCCGTATGAACGCAATATTTTTCGGCGCTATTAGAGCTAGAGACTTAAAATTTTAAACATATACTCATATATGCTCCCGAATTATAAAGTGTAAAAATTTTCCCGATCCGCCCACTAGGGTCGTGGCAAATCGGAAAACTCTTCCGCCCATAGGTAAGTTATCATACTAGATGATGAGCTAGAGATTTGGAATGTATACTAGCGGTGACAACCCAAGTTCAAAAAGCTATGGCGGATATATCTACGCCCATTGGGGGCGTGGCAAATCGGACCTAAATATATAGTGATTTTTCAAATTGTGCTATATTTTGAACACTATTGGCACTAGAGACTTGAAATTTTGCATGTATACTCGGGTTGACAACCCAAGATCAATAAGCTATGGTAGATATATCTACGCCCACACGGAGCGTGGCAAGCCGCAAAAGTTTATATCTCCTACAGTTTTAGAGCTAAAAGCTTGAAATTTGGATGGTTCAGTTACTAATTTCATCCTCTATCGATGACCCAAAACTCATTTATCAGCCTCTTTGGAGGCGTGGCATATCGAAAAATACCCTGTAATTTTCTCATTTTTGGAATGTAAGCAACCAAATTTTGCAGTCATGTTAGCCTCGGCCCTTTCTAAGAACTGGCCAAAAAATATGCGTCTACGCCCACTGGGGGCGTGGCAAATCGGCAAAGAAGTTTGTTGTGGCCAACTGCATAATTCATGCATATAATAGCTTAGTAGCAATTGCTAAGATGGCAAAAAGCATTTTAACATAAATATAATAATATTAATGAATTTAAAAAATAAATTTTATAAGTTTTCGATTAATAAATAAAAAGTTGCCAGCGGGATTTGAACCCAGGTCTTTTGAAAATCACACGTAACCGTTAGCTAAACCTAAATAAATTCACAGCTGATCAGCAGCTTGTGACAAAACAAAATAATACAATCGCACTTCTTGCAATATGTATACACACTTGGATGTGTATACACGTACAAACAGCTGTGTACACATACATACATATATGCATGCATAGAAAAACTGCTTGCCAAGCATGGCAAGCGTGGCAAATCGGAAAAGTTGTTTTAGTTTTTGCTTAAATGCACAATTCATATGCGTATGTTTATAAATTATTATCAATTGGCAGCAATCATTTTATAATAAATATACAAATATTAAAAAAATTATAAAAAAAAAAATCATTTTTGAAAAAAAAGTTTTCTGCAGGATTCGAACCCACGCACCTAGGTATAGCTTGCATAGCGCTTACTACCAGCGCCACTGCCATCAATTGATACTCGCTAACTAAAACCAAATAAGCCATTGCTAGAACGCCTTTTGACAAAACTAAAGTAACGATCGAAAAATTCCCAATTCAGTCACAATTCTTAGAATATTCTGGCATGCAAACTTTTGTATGCATACATAGAAAATTGTGTGTATACTCGTATAGTGTGTACATGTGTAAATCTGTATGTATGTGTAGGAAAAACGTTTGTTGCTTGCCATGCACGTTTTCTAGTTGCCGAAATGTTTCGTTAATTAAATGTTTATTAAATAAATAAGATGCACCTATGGGAACAAAGTATATCGCAGTTAGTTGCGCCTAACTGCAACGTTCTTACTTGTTTTTTATTTGACCCATTAAAGGCGAATCTTGCCCGTTAGTCGATGTAGTTGCCGTCGTCCCGAATGGTTTACAGTTCATTGGGTTTGTTGGGCTTTGAGCACACACTGTTGCAGCCATTATTAGGCGTGCTAAAAGCATGACGCGCCTTTTGGCTGAAACTACCCAGCCCCCACTGCCAGTCAGCTGGCCAGCCAGCCAGCTAGACCCGGCCCAGTAACAGCCGGCGATCGACTGATCAGCCACAGCAATAACCATGACCAATGCCACACTCGTCATCAATTCACACATGCTTAGCCCCAGCCCCAGCCCTAGCCCGTAGCCTCTGTCCCAACCCCAACTGTAGCCCTGCTGCTGCAGGCAAACGTAATCAAAGCGCACCAGTAAGTCGGGCGCAGCCCTTCCACAAGTCAAAGGCGAAGTCTCAGTCGCTGCTGATATCGCTGTCGTCGTTGGCGTTGGCGTTAGCATGGACGACGCGTCGACGGCGTCTATTGGCTGCTTGTAGCGACAGTTGACGCGGCGCAGCAGAATTTGAAGTTCGGCAATTGCTCGGCTGCGATTCGGTTGCACTTCGGCACACACACAAACAAAAAAATATCAATTAAATAATTTTCTTTGCTGCTGCTCAGTTGGTTTATAGAGTTGTGTGTTGTTGCTGTTGTTCTTATTCTTGTTGTTGTATATTTTGTGCGCTCGCTTAATTCCATTTTCAATTTCATATTTATGAGTTGGGCGATAGACAAACACGTCCATTCCGCGTTTGCTATTCGACTTTACTAATACGCCGGGCACCCCGAACTGAGCAATTCTGATTATCTGATCTGATTCCGACTCCAACTGCAATTCCAACTCCCACCCCAACTCCGATTCCGATTTCGATTCTAATTCACAGTTTGTGTTCGCTTAATTTCGCGCGCCTCTTTCAACTGTGAAAAACAAAATATAAACAGAAGCAGTTTAACTGTCAGCGCGAGTAAATGTCGCGGCAGTGACAGAAGCCCAAATTAAATTAAAAAAAAAAATAAATAAATAATACATAAATAAATCATAAACAAACACATAAAAGAGAATTAGCTAACATTAGTGTTGAAAATTGA
This sequence comes from Drosophila antonietae, assembly GCA_030914385.1. Classification (NCBI taxonomy): domain Eukaryota; kingdom Metazoa; phylum Arthropoda; class Insecta; order Diptera; family Drosophilidae; genus Drosophila; species Drosophila antonietae. The sequence continues at coordinate 66,106 of JAUESO010000168.1, forward strand.
AATTCAAAATAGTAAATTGAAAATTGCGTGCTCATTTCTTTTTTGTTGTTTTATAAATGCTTTGTTGCTGTCAGCTTAATTGGTGCTGCAAATAGTGCTGAAAGAATCTCAAGCGTACAACGGCATGTTCAGCCACTCCGTGCTCAAGGCTCTAGGCGCGTTTCAAAATGGGCTTTCTATCAAAAGCTGCCTACATCGTGTGGGCCGTGTAAGTAACTAAACTCTTAGCACAGATATGTTTCTATCTTTATTTTTTTTATACCCTGAGCCCATTGAAAATGGGAAATCAGAGTATAATGGTTTTGTTAAATGTATGTAACAGGCAGAAGGAGGCGTGGCAGACCCCATAAAGTATATATATTCTTGATCAGGGTGACGAGAAAAGTTGATATAGCCATGTCCGTCTGTCCGTCCGTCCGTATGTATGAACGCGTCGGTTTCCGAAGATACAAAAGCTACAGAGTTCATTCTTTTTGTCTTAGGTTCGTATATTGCACGCGCAGTACGAGTTTCTTTCAGAAATTCGATAACTCGTATATTTGCAAAGTTATCGATAAACGAAATTATCGGAAACCAGTTAAAAAATTCTAGCTAATTCATCTTTAGAGTTAGAGTCTTCTGCATATATATACTACTACTACTACTAATTCAATACAATTTCGGTTTTTGTCAGATTTTGGATTCCGGTCCCCGATTCCCCCCCCCCCCCCTCCACACCCCCAAAACTGTAAAAAATGCATTTCAAATACTAGAGACATGCAGTTTAGTTTAGCATATAGATATTAATATCATATTCATAATCTGAAGAGATCAATACGATTGTCCGTCTAGAAACAGAATTATAAATCAAAACCCATGTGGCGCAGCAACAAAGGCAGAGAGACAACAAGCCGCCTGCAACGCTTACACACATACAGGCGTAGAAGCATAGATCAGCGTGTGTGTGTGTGCTCGTGTTTTTGCATGTATAGTTTCTTACAGTTTCTTACGCGTGGAGAATCAAAATGAAGCATTCTTGGAATATGAATCGTTCGAAAAAAGGCTCAGGGGATTTCGTCGAGCAGTCTCGACTACAGCTTTCTTACTTGTTTTGATTTATTCTTGTTATTATTGTTGTTATTGCTGGGTTGGTATCGCCAGCCCGTTCTGGTCGACGCTCAACAATGGATGGCTGTGTGAAAATAATTTATATTAAATCATGACTAAAAAAAAAAAAAAAAAAAAAAAAGTACTAGTGAGAATCACTTGCATTTGTGAATTATGTCAAAGTGGGGATGTATTTATTATTATTGCATTACTCATAGACTTGCCCCATTTAAATATCTAGCTGAGAGGCTGATTTCAATTATAATTTGTTTCTGAAATTTTTGTAACACAAAGTTGAAAAAACATCTAATCTTATCGAGCATTTTATTTAAAGAAAATTTCAAGTGTTACAAAATAAACAAAAACTCTTTCAATATTAATTTGCTTTTTTCACGATCATTGGAACTTGGGGTGTTCTAGTGTGAGTGTAAAAAATTAAAAAAATTGAAATTGAAAAATTGACCACAATAAAAAAAATGCATCGAATTTGAACTTATGAACTATGAACTATGATGAGATAAACAGGGAAGATGTTATGAAACAATTTTAATACATTATTATATGAACAAATAATATTAAAGGTAGCAATTAAAAAAGAGAAAGGAAAATGTATTTAGCAGACAGAGAAACATAGGAACGGAATGATTAAGAAATCACCACACAAGATTTGACAGATCATAAAATAATTCCCAAATGGCAGTTGTTAAAGTATACCTTATCAATATAGAAGACCTATCGAAATCCCTCCAATAACGTTTTATGTATATTTTTTATACCCTGAGTCCATTGAAAATGGGAAATCAGGGTATAATGGTTTTGTTAAATGTATGTAACAGGCAGAAGGAGGCGTGGCAGACCCCATAAAGTATATATATTCTTGATCAGGGTGACGAGAAAAGTTGATATAGCCATGTCCGTCTGTCCGTCCGTCCGTCCGTCCGTCCGTATGTATGAACGCGTCGATTTCCGAAGATACAAAAGCTAGAGAGTTCATTCTTTTTGTGTTAGGTTCGTATATTTCACGCGCAGTACGAGTTTGTTTCAGAAATTCGATAACTTGTATATTTGCAAAGTTATCGATAAATGCATTTATCGGGGACCAGTTATAAAATTCTAGCTAATTCATCTTTAGAGTTAGAGTCTCCAAGTCTACTGCATATACATAGATACCAATTTAATACAATTTCGGTTTTTGTCAGATTTTGGATTCCGGTCCCCATTTCGCCCCACCACCCCCTATATGTGAAAAAAATGCATTTCAAATACTAGAGACATGCTGTTTGGTTTAGCATGTAGATATGAATATCATAATCATAATCTGAAGAAATGAATACGATTGTCCATCTAGAAACAGAATTATCAATCATCAAAGTTTTCTCATCAAAACCCATGTGGCGCAGCAACAAAGGCAGCGAGACAGCAAGCCGCCTGCATTGCTCACACACATACATGCTTACAAGCGTGTGTGTGTTCGTGTTTTTGCATGTATAGTTGCTTACGCATAGAGAATCGAAACGAAGCATTCTTGGAATATGATTCGTTCGAAGAAGGGCTCAGGGGATTTCGTAGTCGAGCAGTCTCGAGTACAGCTTTCTTACTTGTTTGTTTTTGTTTTTATGCGATCTAATGGAATTCGGAAATTCGTTGAAAGAAACAATAACACGCGAACCCCATGCCGTGTCCGTCGTGCTTATGCGGTACGGACGAGTACGTCAACATCCTGAGTTCTCATATTACACTATGTATATATACAACGGCCACTGATCGCATGAATCATATATAAATGAATAGCCAGTGAATAGCCGCGAATTAGGCGTGCAAAGCACTTTTCAGTTTCCTCAGAGACGCGTCATTTGCTGAACGCAGAGAGCACAGCGCAAAGCAGAAGCTCGGCTTGCACATTTCATTGCCACATGTTGCAATTCGCACGGTTCGGCTGCAGTTTTCCCACCCAGTGCAGACCCCAACCTGACATAATCCATCTATCAAGTGTCTCTCAATCTCTAGCTAAAGGAATGCAACGCAGACAAGTTAAGCGATCCCATATCCCATATCAACGTAATCAACTTTTGCAATCCAAATGCGACGAGAACAAGCTGTGATGCTCTGGCTGCGAGACACTGTGTAGGAGTTCATAATGAAGATATGAACAATTAAAAATACACGTATGCATTATATCATATAGATTAAGTGCATTAGAATATATGTATGTAGATATATCAAGTCATTTTTCACATTTTGCTATTGGAATCGGAATGTCGCCATCTGACTGTATACTCTACTTGAAATACATTTCCCATGATGACAGGGTATGCGTCGCATATGTTATGTTCGAAGCTCCGATTACTTCAACTAATGGGAGACTCAAGGATCTGGCTGCCTTAGTCTGAAGTGTTTTCGCTTTATTTCACTCGAATTTCTCGTAGGCCAACGGAATTCCATTCAGAAACAATATGAAATATGTTAAGCGCTTATCATGACACTCTTCGAACTCGAGTTCGAATTCCAATTGTTGTAATTTGATGACAATCATTCAATTGTTGCAACACTTGCCAGTGGTCGCCTGTGTTGTTCTGCTGGATTACCAAGCCAGCACCTAACCACCCCACCACCACCCTGGGGTGGGCCCCTTCCCTGGGCTAAGCAATTGCGTCCGATTCAGCTATTGATGTTGGGGCTTACTTGCGACACCGTTTTGTTATTAAATTCGTAATACTCGTGCAGCCGACAATGGTTTTATCGTGCCGTATGGTTATCAGAGCAGCTATCGGGCCTCGCTCTCGCCTATTGCGCCTTGCTTCTCGCTCTAACTACACTGCGCTAACTGCAACGCCAACGCGCCTCCAAAACCTGCGCCGCAGTCCAGTTACCAAAAAACACTCGCATCGCTTTCGCTAGGAGTTTTTTTCTGTGTTTAAAGTTGGCCTGGAATTATAAAGTCTGATAACCCAATTTTTGTGACTACGAAATATTTAGAATTTAATTATCCACCGGGGCTACAAATGGGACTATTTTCCAAGTTCATCTTAACCTATAATACCATGTGGGCCAAGTAAGTTGTTGTTGCGGAAATGAGACCAGCATACAACGTCTCATATTTGTATGTACATACATATACATATATAATGTAATATATTCTGTTTGCAAATCGGATATGTGCTTACAAATTTATGGAATTTAGTTTTGTTGCGATATCAGAATAAGTTTGCGGGCCTGAAGTTGGCTCAGAGCTGAAAATGAAGCTGATACCATGGGAAATTGTGGAAAAATATGTAGTGTGCATGATACAAAGTACTGAATGCATATGGGCTTATTTATGATGAGATATACGTTGTCTAGGAATTCAAAACTTGATCCGCAATTGGAGATTGCAAGGTGCTTAGCACCAGTTAAAACCGTACAATAAATATATGATACCAGAAACACATTTATATGCAAATGTTTTACAAATATTTATATATATATGTATTCATAAAAATATGTATACGTTTGCATATAGAAGACCCTTCATAATTATATAAAAATACATTTTATTTTCAATGTCATAGATTTTATTTTTCCAGTATTGATGAAAGAGTATATTGCTTTTATGCAGACTTTGAGATTGTGAATAAATGTTCAAGGGGGCAATCCATGATAAGAATATATGCATATTAGATCAACGTCATAAAAATTTGACAGTGTGTAAACTCTTTCCCATTGAAGGCTTAACAAGCTGTAGTTTCAAAGTTTTCACACTTAAGTTACTGCAGATTCATTAAAAAAATATTTAAAATGTTATGGGCCATAAACAATTATAAGGCAGGCAATGATGCCCGACTGTAACATTCTTACTTGCTTTATTTTCAATTATTTTCCACTAAAAGAATTACTAAATATTTATTATTTATTTGAATTAAACTAATTTAATAATATATAATTGATCATAGTCAAACAGTAGATTAAAAATTCATGCTGGAAAAGTGAACAAGCTTTAGATACACCAGGTATTTGGCTTATGTATTCAGAAAGCAATTTGTTTATATAGTTGGATTTATTTCTGATAAGAAGCCAATCAGAACAAATGTAGAATTCTAACAGCATTTTGATTCGAGCTATATTTGATAACGTATCTATGTGGAGTAACAAAGTTGTGTAGTATTCACGCTCTATTTTATATTAAATTACAAATACTTTTATTTTGAATAATAATGCATAAATATTAATAATAACCACAATATCATTTTGTAAATTCCCATTCGAAATCAAACCTTAAGAAGTGAGATTTGATAAGGTTGGAGCTAGAGCTAGAGCTTTATTTTATATAACAGCCCTATCTGAAGTCGATTCTTTTATCATATTTATACAAATTTTGTACAAATTTATATATGTACATAAGGGAGCAGTCGACTTGCGGGTTTTTGATAAACAGTGGGTAGTGCGAGAGTAGTTCATTAGCCCTTCAAGTCGATCAAAGTTGTATATATGATACTATATAGTACTATACTGTGATACCACAAATAGGTATAACTGAAGATGTTTGCTTCGCGAAGATCTTCAGCAATTGCTCTGCTCGTGTCTTTATACGGGCTGTATGTATATATTTATATATTTTGTCTGATCTCTGCATGTTCCAAGAATGGAAGCTCGTAAAGCTGCTAATTTAATTCAAATCAACCGCACCCAACATTTTCGACTGACCCATTGTGTCATCTGTTCGCAATGCACTTCGACCTGCCTCTAACCGGAATTCTCTACTCTCAACTGTAAACTCTGTGGGTAGCTGGTGGCAAGCGCAACGCAGCGTACGCACGCGCTTATTTGTGGGCGACGCACCCGCATCTGTTGCAAGCAGAGAAAAACGCGAGCGTGTTTAAAGTCGCGCGCGCGTTTTGTGCTGCACTTAATTTAAGTTAATTGCAAATTTCCTGTGCTGCTTTTTTCGCTTCTCTTTTTATACCCTGAACCCATTGAAAATGGGAATTCAGGGTATAATTGTTTTGTGAAAATGTATGTAACAGGCAGAAGGAGACGTCGCAGACCCCATATATATATATATATATATATATATATACAAGTATATATATTCTTGATCAGCAAAAAAAAATAAGTTGATCTAGCCCTGTCTGTCTGTCCGTCCGTCCGTCCGTGCGTCCGTATGAACGTCGAGATTTCGGAAACTACAAAAGCTAGAGAGCTGAAATTTTACATGAACACTCGTATGTTAGCTACGCAAATTGGTTTCCGTTTTTTAGGTTTTTTGGGTATAACTTCTACACCGTTTTAGCTAGAGACTTCAACTTTATGAATTTAGATAGATATTATGGATACGCAGATTTTGTAGTTTTCAGATTTTGGATGCCACGCCCCTCCGCCCCCAATTTGAACAAAACGCATTTCAAATAGTAGAGACTTGCAATTTGGCACATAGATAGATTAATTAATCTACTCTAAAAATTTCATGAAGATCGTCCATCTAAAAATGGAGTTATTAGCGTCCAAAGTTCACCCCAACCCACCCCCAAGCCACGGCAGCAACTGCGCAGTTAGCAGAGCGCGCGCTTATAAGTGCGTAAAGAAGAAGAGTATCACTTTTTTGCAGGGTTCAGGGGAACCCTGCCTCGTCTCGACTAGAGCCTTCTTACTTGTTTTTTTTTTTTTGTTTTTTTTTTGTTAATAATTTGTTAAGTTCAGTCAATTTGGAAAGTAATTTGACACGGCTCAAATTATATTTGCCGATCAGTTACTATTTCGAAAACATGACAAAAACAAAACCTTTTTGTGTTTTTATACCCTCAACCAATTAAGGTAATTTCGGATATTTCATGAAGATCGTTCATCTATAAATTGAGTTATAAGCGTCCAAAGTATAGTCCAACTCACACGGCAGCAACTGCGCGGTTAGCAGAGCGCGCGCATAAACGTGCGTAAAGAAGAGAATTAGTTTTTTTTGCAGGGTTCAGGGTATCTCGTAGTCTTACTTGTTGTTGCTTTTTTTTTGTTTTTGAAATTAGTCATTTCCGTGCCGCGCAAAAGAGGCGTTAATTGCATTCAAACTGTTGTCACTAGTGCACGGGCACGCCTACCTCCCTCGTACCCCTTGTGCTCCTCATAGTCCGACTATTGATCGCTGGCAGTCACCGATCACCATAATTTGTATTATTAATTGGTCAATTTTCGAAATTCAAGTTGAAGGTCAGAAAGTAAGCGAGACAAAAAAACAAAATAAAAGTAAAACGCAACACAAATTATGAATCGGCAATTAGAATATTTGTATTTCCCAATATTATTGAAGCCTATGATTGCTGACCAAACATTGCTTTCGCAGTAGGGCCCACTGGGAAAAGTTTCGACAAGGTCTGAGCTGCGGTTAGTTTCGATTCTTCCGGCTGTGTTTTACCCTCTATTTTGTCTATTTGGTTTTTATCAACCATTGATACAAATGTTATACAAAATAGAATCTCAAATGGAAAATCTTCTTAATCTGAATGAAAATTTATTAGTTTGTGCCACTCGCATCACATTGGAAATATATCTTTTCAAATGCGATAGATTTAGCATAGCTTGATAGCTGCAAAATAACTGTGTGACAATCTAGTAAGAAACGGCATGCTCGGCTAGTCGATACCCTGAAAATTACGCAGAGTCACTCCGAAACTAAATGTACCCGATTGCTTCAGAAAACGAGCTTTAAACGATCTTGTATTGAATAGATACATAATTGTTCCTTGTATTGAATAGAAACATAATTGTTCCTTTATTAATTTTCTAGCTTCCCTTGACAAACTTTCTCCTTTGATCTATTGTAAAATATTTGATTTGAAATATTATCCGTGATTGTTTCAGTTGTTGAATCGCTTTGCGCTCTACAACACGCTATCTGATGAGTTAATCTAATCGATAGTGTTTGAGCAATTCAGAAGAAATTAAATTTCTTATCAATAGAATTAAATTTGTGCAATAATTGAAAATTAATTTTATCATTATGAACTCTTCTCACCTTTTGTTAAGTATTTTCAATCGATGAGAGTTCTTATAAAATGGCTAGAAAAAATATTATTTATAATATTTATATATGTAATATTTACATATAATTGAATTATTGCAATTCTGAAACATAATTCGTATTTTATCTAAAGTCTACATTTTATGATTGTTTCAATCGAAAAAAGGTCTAACATCGATTTAAATAATCGATAACCAACTTTATTGTCGATATCTTTAACAAATTAAAAGCGAGCTTATTGGTTTAACAAGTGTTTTAGTATCTTTCATATGACCTATAACTTTCATAGCTTCCGATTTGCATTCAGCCTGCTATTGACTTGAGTCGAGTGAGTAAATGGAAGTCGATTGCACCCGAATGCTGTCGAGTTGCTTGTTAATACGTCTCATTACTAAGTTGTCAGCTTAGCTACATAACTTAAAAAACTTAAGGTCAATAAATTGAGGCCAAGTGAGTAATTTGCTACTCCATCAGCTTTCGTTTACTCCATTAAGTGCGGAGCTGGGACTTAACTTACCTAATATATTACCTATACCTAGTAAAAATAACTAACAATCAATTCTCTCTCTCTCTCTTTCTCTCTTTCTCTCTCTCTCTCGCTCTCTTTCTCTCTCTCTCTCTCTATCTTTCTCTCTCTCTCTCTCTCTATCTTTCTCTCTCTCTCTCGCTCTCTTTTCTCCTCTCTCTCGTCTCTTCTCTCTCTCTCTCTCCCTCTCCTTTCTCTCTCTATCTCTCTCTCTCTCTCTCTCTCTCTCTCTCTCTATCTATCTGTCTGTCTCTTGCAGCCTGTTCGAGCAGGAGATCATGAGCTATGTTCCTATTGAAGAGCGCAGTCCGCAGAGCTCACCGGTGCTCAGCACGCGGATGCCTCAACGTGCCCCGCCACCATTCCGTCGAGACTTTGAAGCGAAGCTGCGCAGCTTCTATCGCAAGCTGGAGTCAAAGGGTTACGGCCAGGGCCCACATAAGCTGAAGTATGTGCAATGCCGGAAACTAATTAAAAACTCAATCAAAAAATGATAAATTTCCCTTTACAGATTGCACATCCGGCGTAGCCATCTGCTGGAGGATGCATTCCGTAGAATCATGTCGGCCAACAAGAAGGATCTCCAACGAGGTCGCCTCGCCGTACTCTGGGACACCGAGGAAGGCCTGGACTATGGCGGGCCATCGCGCGAGTTTTTCTTTCTACTGTCGCGGGAGCTGTTCAATCCCTACTACGGACTCTTCGAGTACTCAGCCAACGACACGTACACGGTGCAGGTGTCGCCCCTGTCGGCCTTCGTGGACAACAGCCACGACTGGTTCCGGTTCAGCGGGCGCGTGCTGGGCCTGGCTCTGGTCCATCAATATCTACTGGACGCCTTCTTCACGCGGCCCTTCTACAAGGCACTACTGCGCCTGCCGGTGGCCCTCAGCGATCTGGAGTCGCTGGACAACGAGTTTCATCAGTCACTGCAGTGGATTCGCGATAACGATATTGGCACTGGCATTGACCTGGGGCTGACCTTCTGTGTCACCGAGGAGCTGCTGGGACGTGTGGTCGAGCGAGAACTGAAGCCAGGCGGCAAGAATCTGATTGTGAACGAGAAGAACAAGAAGGAGTATCTGGAGCGCATGATCAAATGGCGCTTGGAGCGTGGCGTTCAAGAACAGACGGAGTCGCTGGTGCGCGGCTTCTATGAGGTGGTCGACTCGCGGCTCGTCTCCGTCTTCGACGCACGCGAGCTGGAGCTGGTGATAGCAGGCACCGCCGAGATCGACACAAACGACTGGCGCCTGAATACCGAATATCGCTCCGGCTACCACGACAACCATCAGGTGATCATCTGGTTCTGGCAGGTAATCGAGCGTTTTAGCAACGAGCAGCGCCTGCGCCTGCTGCAATTTGTCACAGGCACCTCGAGTATCCCTTACGAAGGCTTCTCAGCGCTGCGCGGCTCCACTGGACCCCGACGCTTCTGCATCGAGAAGTGGGGCAAGCCGAACGCGTTGCCACGCGCCCACACCTGCTTCAATCGGCTCGACCTGCCGCCCTATCCCACGCCGGAGCTGCTCTACGAGAAGCTTCTGCTGGCCGTCGAGGAGACAAACACCTTTGGCATCGAGTGAATTCCATGACTTATTGCCAGTCGAAGCTGAATTCCCCAGTCTGGATGTTGATGTGGCTATGAACTTATATTTTGCTACTGATGCGTGATATTTGAAGTTTTTTTTTTTATTTTATTTATTTTTTTTTTTTTTTTTTTTTTGTAATTACTATTATTATTATTAGTTTTTGTCCATTGTATTTATTATATGTATTTAGTGGCTTCACGGACTGCTGACATATTTTTCTTGCCGGCGCATTCGATTAGCTAAACAGACTGTATTTTTTCTGTTTACTTAACAGCAAATCATGGCTTACATAACATACATACATATATATACTATATAGAGAATATGGTTAGCTGGCAAATCTTGTTGCTCGCGAATTTGAATTGCCACTTTAATTTATGCCGTTTACCGTTACCTCAAAAACTTTTTGCCAGCACACTGAAAAAAGGTGCCGCACATTGCAGTCATTAGAGATAAGATAAAACTAAATATATATACACACACCTATACACATACACATACATACACACACACACACACCTCTGGAACCAATGATAAACTGCAGTCCCTAGACTTGGAATGAACTGCAACTAGTTCGTTCAATTGAACTTGTTTACTTAAAAGCTGCCTAAAGGAACTTTGCAACTTAAGCATAGCGAAACTTAAAGCTCTCGTCCCGAAAGCTAAGCGTTAAAGCAACTCTTAAATAAAAACGAAACCAAAAAAAAAAGAAAAAATATATATGAAAAAAAAAATTAATTAGGCCAATGAAGAAGATCTATGACCAAATTCTACGCCAATACTTAAATAGCTTGTAATTTTTTAGTCTTAACAAAAAGCAAATCTCTTTAGATGTGTGCGTTATTAGCTATGCATTCCATTTAGGAATTGAAAGAAGAATTGAAGATTAAAGATTGATGATACATACGTATGTTAGTTATATGGTAATATTTCAAACTACAACTTATACTAAATTTATAAGAAAAACTGTTTTTAAATTTACAAAAGAAACAAGACCGATCGAGATATACGTCAATGTATTTACATTGAGCCAGACTTATATCTGGATATCGTTTGACCCGAAATAAAAATTGGTCCAATGCGTTGCTTTGGCTTTATTGGTTTACTCGACGCATATTAAGTAATATTAACTATTAACAACAAATCAAAAAAAAAAAAAAAAAAAAAAGCAAACTAAAACTGTATTAGCTAACATTTATTGCGAAAGGTGACAAATTTTGAAGAAAACTGAATAAACTGATATGATGATACGAGAAACACAATTAATGAATCGTGATTTGTTTACATGTATTTATTGGCACACGCCGACGAGAGACAGAGACATACTCTGAGAGCGAGTGGGAGAGGGAGAGGGAGAGATAGAGAAAGAAAGAGTATTAGACAAAGATAGAAACGCTTTTTTGAACTATCTACGAGTATATTGATAAATTTAAAACGTTTTATTGTATTATTAATGTGCGTGAATTTAAATTAACTATAACGAATTAATAAATGTGTGAGCCTTCTACTTCAAAAGCTAAATGTTGTCTTTCAATTTATAATTGTGCCGCTACGACTGGCCGAAAAGTCTTTACTATTATCTTTTACCCTATTGTGAATGATTAAGCCTTTTCAATGGATACGTGCAAGCCCCATAAATATATATACATATCTGAAATATAATCTTTGAGTTCTCTTGCAGGCCAGATTATTATTATATTATTATTATTGTTTTTATTTGTGGTTATTATATAATATGATATATTAGCCAATCGATTCGCGTATCTGGCGAAGATCGCCCTTTAAAGATCTTTGTAAGCGATGGATTTGCTGTTTAATGACAGTTTGCTGAATGCTTTCAATTCATTCTGTTTTTATACCCTGCAACCATTGCAAATGGGAAATCAGGGATTGATGGTTTTCTTAAATGTATGTAACATGCATAAGTCGTGGCTGAACCTATAAAGTATATATATTCTTGGTCAGAGTGACGAGCTGTGTCGATTTAGCCCTGTCCGTCAGTCCGTATGAGCTTTTTTTGTCAGGTCCGTATATTACACGCAAAGTACGAGCACTAACCATACAACACATAGACTGGACAACTGGAACAAGTTAATGTGCACACCTATTTTTTGACATTAGAACCCCATCAACTTCGTATTTGCTCGGGTTTTTACTTTTAGGGTCGGGAGAGAAAAATTGCTGATGGCAAAATCATTCCGCTTCGAGCGCTCGACGATATTCCAAAAATGCCTGACATGTGCCGCTCTTTCCCTTGCTCTTTCTGCTCTATGCTTTTTACTCTCTGCTCTCTTCTCACAAAAATATGTATGCTGGCCAGCTTTTTTTTAAAAAAAAAGGCAAAACTGTCCGTAAAATACGGAAAAAAAAAGGCAGAAAATCTAAAGAAAAAGGACAGAAAACAGGACAAGAACATTTTTTTTCTAAATTTGTATTTTTTTCTTTTTTATTATAGCAATTTCAAGGCATTGTCAATTATATTATCATTTTCCTCTTCCCTGGCCTCGTATGTCGCCATGGATCCAACACGCGCCAAGCACTCTTCTGGCAACTTATAGCTAATACAACACAAGTTGTGCCTGGCGACAAGTTTGGGGACATTCCGGAGGCTTAAAGCATATTTTATTTTTTTGGGCAAAACACGATGCGTTTATACTGCATTTGCAGTATTTGCAGTACGCCTTATTATTGTCGTTCTCAACCCGGGCTATCCACGACTTGAATAAATAAATAAATAAAATACATACACACACACATTTACACTTCCTCGCTATGTGTGTAGGCATTTATGTGCCTGTGTGCAATATTCTTGCATATAGCACTATTAGAACCCCAGCAGTTGATGTTCGTTCGGTTGTTGGGTAGCTGCGGTGAGCTTGCATACGCACACACATTCACATACACATTTACACTTCCTTGCTATATGTGTAAGCATTTATGTGCCTGTGTGCGATACACTTGCTGCATGTAGCAATTCTAATTTCCCAGCGATTGCTGTGTGGTAGCTGATGTTAGCCTACACACACACATACATATGTGTACGTTTGTGATGTGAAAATCACAATCGCCGAGTATCACTTGTATAGGGATTTGAATGAATGCTCTACCTGGGGCATTTACATATTTCGTGCATGGGTCTCGAATATTGGGCGTGTGCCTACCTCAACTTTGAATTAAGTAAACGATTTTGGGTAATTTTAGTAAAAGAAAACTGAAAATGATTCGTGGATAAGAAATTTAAAATTAATAAAACATAAAACATAATACATGTATATTTTTGTTCTTTAGTGGAAAATATGTCTACATAACGGATGCATATTTTTTGCATAAAAGGGTAATTTTACCTGTATATCTAGGCATTTCTTTAAAAGGGTTATATGTGACCTGAATTTGCGCAAGCATTTGAACAACTTGTCCCATTTTTGCCTATAGGGTCAAATCAGGTACTAAATATTAAACAACAAATTATAAGTGATCAACAGGTAATAAAAACAAGTAAGAAAACTCTAGTCGAGAGTGCTCGACTAGATAATACCCTGAACCCAATTTTAATAAAATAAAATAATAATCTGTACTGCGGCTTGGTTTTTTTGTAATTATCTTGAAAATGCATCAATTTTAGTGCTGAAAATGGAAAAAAAAACTTCTTAATTTTGACAAATAGTTCAATATATTGCTCTTGATTAGTATTAAAATTAATCCGTTTTCAAGATAATTACAAAAAACCAGTGTCGAACGTGACAAAAAGTTGACTTTTCTGGATAATTACCCATATGGATAAATCAGAAAGATATGTACATATGTACATCTGTATATACATATGTGTGTATGCATTGCCAAAAAAAATAATAATAGATGGCGCTTATATTAGTTGAAATTCGAAAAATGTTATATTATTAAATATCATTAAAAATAGACCCAACAAATAGACGTTCCTCGATTAACAGGCATTACCTTAATTAACACAGACACTTCATAATTGTAAAAGAAATATATCAATGCCACTCGAAGCTGTAATAGCCATAGTAAATAAGTTCACTGCTAAAGCGCCATCTAGCAAGTTTAAATTTTTAGACCATGCTAGGCTAGTTTTGAATGTACATGTGGGCATACATATAGGAAAACCCCAGATGTCACGTGCTTTTGTTATTTGGGCAAACTTTCTGTTTATTATTTTCTGTTGACTTAACGGAATAAAATATAAGTGAAACAAAAACACTTTCAGAAATGATGCTATTAAATATTTGAAATTAAAAAGAAAAACCCACTTATTCACAATTAGTTAAACTACCAACTGACTTTCAAAGGTATCAAATACAAAAGAATAAATAATAATAAAAAAGAAAGAAATATAAAAAAAAAAAATTAAAAATAAGAAATTATGAAGGGCTTAGGGCTTAGGCGAGGCTAGAACCTTCGACAGCCTAACATTCGGTGCATCTACCTAGCCACTTACACCACGGCTCACTCGAACCTCAGAGTAGCGAAAACGAATCAAGTTCGCCATATACGAAAGAAACACTAAAGCAGTGGCTGAAAATACAAATACAATTCAAAGACAATTCTAACGCAATTCAAAAACAATTGTGATTCTTAGAATATACACGCATAGCAACATAGAAAACGGCCCAAGATTTTTGTGTGTATATGTGCACACGCATACGAAAATTGATTTGCATTGCTCAACGTTGCTTGCATTTCCATTGTTATTTTAATTGTTTTAAAATTTTTCAAATATATAATGGAATGTAATGAGAGTTCAGCATATGATCTGCATATTCTATTTGACATTTTAGGTTTTTTTTTAGAAATCATAACTCTTTTACAATTAGCTTTACATGCCCAAATATGTACATACATATGTACAGCCACACGCTGATCTGCGATTGTACACATATACATACATACATACATATGTACATATGTATGTATGTACATACATATGTATGTATGTATGTATGTGCGCCCGCAATGCGTCTTGCTTTGTCGCTGCCTTGCTTGCTGCGCCACATGGGTTTTGATGAGAAAACTTTGATGATTAATAATTCTGTTTCTAGATGGACAATCGTATTGATATGTTCAGATTAAGATTATGATATTCATATATATGTGCTAAACCAAACTGCATGTCTCTAGTATTTGAAATGCATTTTTTACACATTTAGGGGTGTGGGGGCGAATTGGGGACCGGAATCCAAAATCTGACAAAAACCGAAATTGTATTAAATTAGTATCTATATATATGCAGAAGACTTGGAAACTCTAACTCTAAAGATGAATTAGCTAGAATTTTATAACTGGTTCCCGATAATTTCAGTTATCGATAACTAAGCAAATATACAAGTTATCGAATTTCTGAAACAAACTCGTACTGCGCGCGCAATATACGGACCTAACACAAAAAGAATGAACTCTCTAGCTTTTGTATCTTCGGAAATCGACGCGTTCAAACATACGGACAGACGGACGGACGGACGGACGGACGGACGGACGGACGGACAGACGGACATGGCTAGATCAACTTTTCTCGTCACCCTGATCAAGAATATATATACTTTATGGGGTCTGCCACGCCTCCTTCTGCCTGTTACATACATTTAACAAAACCATTATACCCTGATTTCCCATTTTCAATGGGTTCAGGGTATAAAAAAGTAAGAAAGCTGTAGTCGAGACTGCTCGACTACGAAATCCCATGAGCCCTTCTTCGAACGATTCATATTCCAAGAATGCTTCGTTTCGATTCTCCACGCGTAAGAAACTATACATGCAAAAACACGACCACACATATACGCTGATCTATGCTTGTACGCCTGTATGTGTGTAAGCATTGCAGGCGGCTTGCTGTCTCGCTGCTTTGCTGCTGCGTCGCATGGGTTTTGATGAGAAAACTTTGATGATTAATAATTCTCTTTCTAGATGGACAATCGTATTGATATCTTCAGGTTATGATATTCATATCTATATGCTAAACCAAACTGCATGTCTCTAGTATTTTAAATGAATTTTTTACACATTTGGGGGTGGTGGGCGAAATGGGGATCGGAATCCAAAATCTGATAAAAATCGAAATTGTATTAAATTAGTATCTATATATATGCAGAAGACTTGGAGACTCTAACTCTAAAGATGAATTAGCTAGAATTTTATAGCAGGCTCCCGATAAATTCGTTTATCGATAACTTTGCAAATATACGAGTTATCGAATTTCTGAAACAAACTCGTACTGCGCGCGCAATATACAGACCTAACACAAAAAGAATGAACTCTCTAGCTTTTGTATCTTCGGAAATCGACGCGTTCAAACATACGGACAGACAGACGGACAGACGGACATGGCTATATCAACTTTTCTGTCTGCCACGCCTCCTTCTGCCTGTTACATACTTTTAACAAAATCATTATACCCTGATTTCCCATTTTTAATGGGCTCAGGGTATAAAAACTACGGAGTAGCGTAGCATTTTTAAACGCTGCTTTTAACAAGCTTCCTCACACTAAGCAACCCATCCTTTATGCACATTTAGTGTAATCGTCAAAAAATCATTGTCTGCTAAGAACTAGTTGACACAGCTACAAAGAAATATATTGGACGAACCCATGGAATCGGATTGCTTTGATCAAGTTGGAAATGGAATTTTAATATAAAGGATGAATGCCTGGAGTCGAATGATGTGAATCAAGTCGATTATTCTCATTATGCTACTCGATGGAACAATAATATTGGAAACCTTAAATGTGCTTGATAGGGAACTATAATACTGGAAACGAATATGCTTGATAACGGATTATCTTCAAATCGCTTGCTATGTGAACAAATGCACCCTGATTTGCGGGACGCAAATTTTTCAACGGGAAGGAGTTAAGGATGCGTAGTACGCTGGATTCCCTTATCAGACATTCGACAGGAGAACACAACCTAAGGGCGGCACAGAGCTTAGAACTATTGTTCCTAAAATATACAAAATTATGTTAAACTAGAAAACCCGGCAAACTCCGTTTCGCCACCAGATGGATTCGTTTTTTGTAACATTCCGTTTGTGGATTAAAAGATGAAGATAATTTTTTTTTTTTTTTTTTTTTTATATTTGAAAAAGAGAAACTGTATTTCATTTCACAACAGTAATGAATTCATTTTGATTACAAAAATGAAATTTAGTTGAACTTCTCTGAAAGTGAATCCAAAATCAAAGCGTGTCCGCAAATTAATCCTTTTCATTGAAGTGCTCGTTGGTAAACCACATTTTTTGTTTTTTGTCTGACGTTAACACAAACAAAGAGTATGGTTTCCCAACTCGTGAACACGCAACGTATAGCTGCCCATGTGAAAAACAATGATTTTCTAAATTTATCCCGCAAACACTAAGCGATTGGCCTTGCGACTTGTTAATTGTCATTGCGAATCCAAGGCGAACCGGAAATTGCAAACGTTTGAATTCAAACGGAAGATCAGTCGGAATCATTGGAATTCGAGGAGTACATACATTTTCACCTGCGTACTTTCCGTTAATAATGGTTGCCTCAATCAAATTCGGCATAAGTCTTTTCACCGCAAACCGAGTACCGTTGCAAAGTCGCGGTGGATTCAAATTACGCAATATCATAATAAGTGAACCAACTTTGAGTTGTAAGTTATGTGGTGGAAATCCTGGTAACTCCAGAGAGTTCAAAAACTCCGTTGGATAATTTACTACATCATCGGGATTTGTTATGGAATCAACGGATTTATATGTCACCAAATAGCCATCGATTTTTGATTGAATGGTGAAATTCAATGCGTGTACATCATTATTCTTTGCGGCGAGAATTGCTCGTTGACTTAACCAAGCATAATTCTGATAATTCTCACTAATGTTTGGGAAAACATTTTCAATAAGAGCTAATTGAGAGTCTACAAATCGGCAAAAGTCGTTGGTAAGAGTAATTAATCCAGTTGTCGCATCAACTGGGACTTTTCCATTTCCAACAGCTAACAATTGCTTGGAAAATAGTGCAGCACTTTGATCATTTGAACTCTCATATTATTGGTTAGCGATAATATTTTTACGTTATTCCACAAAAGTGATGCCTTCAGGCAAGCATTCAATTCATCTGCAGGCGTTCCACGGGGTATTACTGGCAACGTCTGCCTGAAATCGCCTGCCAACAAAATCATCAAATTGCCAAAGATGTTATTATTTCGCCGAAGATCCTTCAGTGTGAAGTTAAGTGCTTCAAGTGATTTCTTATGTGCCATTGTGCACTCATCCCAAACAATGAGCTTATATTGCTTCAACAATTTTCCCATTGCACTGGATCGGGAAATATTACATGTTGGAGTATCAATTGTGTTTAAATTGAGTGGCAACTTAAGTGCAGAATGTGCAGTACGACCGCCATCTAGAAGAGTCGCCGCAATTCCAAATGATGCTAACGCCAAAGCTATGTCACATCTTGAGCGAATAGTGGCCAAAATCAATGAAATGATAAATGTTTTTCCCTGTTCCTCCAGGTGCGTCCAGGAAGAATAGACCACCAGTATTATTGTCCATCGCTTGCATTAATGTTTCGTATACATGTTTTTGCTGTTCATTCAGCAACGGCACATTTTTTTGAACGAATTCTTGCAATGTATCAACATTGTATTGCAGCTCTCGATCAACATTGTATTGCAGGGAACGATGGATATCCAGTTTATCGTCGACGTTCAAAAGAAGATAATGGTCGAACTATCAAAGTTAAAGTTAAAAATCAAGAGATTGAGATCGGAAATGATTTCATTGTACCATATTGCCCGCTGCTATCACGAATTTTCGAAGCACATGTGAATGTTGAGAGTTGTCATTCGGCCAAGTCAGTTAAATATTTGTGCAAGTACGTTACAAAAGGCAGCGACATGGCTGTGTTTGGTATTGCGTCGGAAAATGCCAATGACGAAATCAGTAACTTCCAAATAGGCAGATACGTCAGTACTAATGAAGCTCTGTGGCGATTATTCTCAATAATTGCAGCAACATCATCAACGATGGGTGCATTAAATCGTCGCACATGTTCACCTGTTGGGGTCCGATCTGCTCTTATGACAAATTTGTGTGTATCCGATGGCATTCGTTCCAATGCTGTTTTGAACATATTAACCACAGCGTTATTAGGGTGTAAAAATGCTTGCAACTGTTCAATAATTCGTCTCTTTAACTGTTGTGTTCCCTGCATATTGCATCGCACATTCAGCTGATCCACCATTGACGAAATGAAATATATTTGCAGAAACTGATGCGGTTCATCTGGTGTTGGCACCATTGAACCATGCAAATGATATATTTGTCCTTGTATCTGTGATGGCACACAATTAAGATAGAATAATTACATGTTGCAATTGATTGTGTTGGTGTGATTGATTAGTGTGAGTGATTGGTTGTGTGTGTTGTATCTATTACATTGCAAGTTGGGTTGAAACCGCCTTCTCGAATGAGATTCGCTCCAAAAGAAGTCATGCGGAAGCAGTTATTGTATTCAAGGATACGTTGAAGAAAATGGTTGGAATCGGGATCAGTGCCTTTGAACAATTGTTTCAGTGGCTGTGGTGGTGTAAGTAATGGATCCAGTTTGACTTTTCCTCTTGCGCAGCACAATCCAGCCGTTTCTGTTTTGAACTTTAAGGCATTGCAATATCGGCATACAGTTGTCATTGGTCCAATTTTTAAATTGTCATCATCACTGTAGTTCGCAGTGGGATCATATTGGAATGCCAAGCGATTGTATGATGCCAATGATCTTCGTGTGCTCACGCGTTGTCTCAATCGGTTATTTTCTCTTATTATATTTAGTCTTTCTTCGCTTAAGTTCTGTAAATACACTTGTTGCTGTCTTGCATGTCTAGTATGGCGGCCGATGTTTGACCGTCCTGCTTTCGGCATTTGAACAACTTGTCCCATTTTTGCCTATAGGGTCAAATCAGGTACTAAATATTAAACAACAAATTATAAGTGATCAACAGGTAATAAAAACAAGTAAGAAAACTCTAGTCGAGAGTGCTCGACTAGATAATACCCTGAACCCAATTTTAATAAAATAAAATAATAATCTGTACTGCGGCTTGGTTTTTTTGTAATTATCTTGAAAATGCATCAATTTTAGTGCTGAAAATGGAAAAAAAAACTTCTTAATTTTGACAAATAGTTCAATATATTGCTCTTGATTAGTATTAAAATTAATCCGTTTTCAAGATAATTACAAAAAACCAGTGTCGAACGTGACAAAAAGTTGACTTTTCTGGATAATTACCCATATGGATAAATCAGAAAGATATGTACATATGTACATCTGTATATACATATGTGTGTATGCATTGCCAAAAAAAATAATAATAGATGGCGCTTATATTAGTTGAAATTCGAAAAATGTTATATTATTAAATATCATTAAAAATAGACCCAACAAATAGACGTTCCTCGATTAACAGGCATTACCTTAATTAACACAGACACTTCATAATTGTAAAAGAAATATATCAATGCCACTCGAAGCTGTAATAGCCATAGTAAATAAGTTCACTGCTAAAGCGCCATCTAGCAAGTTTAAATTTTTAGACCATGCTAGGCTAGTTTTGAATGTACATGTGGGCATACATATAGGAAAACCCCAGATGTCACGTGCTTTTGTTATTTGGGCAAACTTTCTGTTTATTATTTTCTGTTGACTTAACGGAATAAAATATAAGTGAAACAAAAACACTTTCAGAAATGATGCTATTAAATATTTGAAATTAAAAAGAAAAACCCACTTATTCACAATTAGTTAAACTACCAACTGACTTTCAAAGGTATCAAATACAAAAGAATAAATAATAATAAAAAAGAAAGAAATATAAAAAAAAAAAATTAAAAATAAGAAATTATGAAGGGCTTAGGGCTTAGGCGAGGCTAGAACCTTCGACAGCCTAACATTCGGTGCATCTAACCTAGCCACTTACACCACGGCTCACTCGAACCTCAGAGTAGCGAAAACGAATCAAGTTCGCCATATACGAAAGAAACACTAAAGCAGTGGCTGAAAATACAAATACAATTCAAAGACAATTCTAACGCAATTCAAAAACAATTGTGATTCTTAGAATATACACGCATAGCAACATAGAAAACGGCCCAAGATTTTTTGTGTGTATATGTGCACACGCATACGAAAATTGATTTGCATTGCTCAACGTTGCTTGCATTTCCATTGTTATTTTAATTGTTTTAAAATTTTTCAAATATATAATGGAATGTAATGAGAGTTCAGCATATGATCTGCATATTCTATTTGACATTTTAGGTTTTTTTTTAGAAATCATAACTCTTTTACAATTAGCTTTACATGCCCAAATATGTACATACATATGTACAGCCACACGCTGATCTGCGATTGTACACATATAC
This sequence comes from Drosophila antonietae, assembly GCA_030914385.1. Classification (NCBI taxonomy): domain Eukaryota; kingdom Metazoa; phylum Arthropoda; class Insecta; order Diptera; family Drosophilidae; genus Drosophila; species Drosophila antonietae. The sequence goes on from JAUESO010000168.1 coordinate 87,691, forward strand.
ATACATACATACATATGTACATATGTATGTATGTACATACATATGTATGTATGTATGTATGTGCGCCCGCAATGCGTCTTGCTTTGTCGCTGCCTTGCTTGCTGCGCCACATGGGTTTTGATGAGAAAACTTTGATGATTAATAATTCTGTTTCTAGATGGACAATCGTATTGATATGTTCAGATTAAGATTATGATATTCATATATATGTGCTAAACCAAACTGCATGTCTCTAGTATTTGAAATGCATTTTTTACACATTTAGGGGTGTGGGGGCGAATTGGGGACCGGAATCCAAAATCTGACAAAAACCGAAATTGTATTAAATTAGTATCTATATATATGCAGAAGACTTGGAAACTCTAACTCTAAAGATGAATTAGCTAGAATTTTATAACTGGTTCCCGATAATTTCAGTTATCGATAACTAAGCAAATATACAAGTTATCGAATTTCTGAAACAAACTCGTACTGCGCGCGCAATATACGGACCTAACACAAAAAGAATGAACTCTCTAGCTTTTGTATCTTCGGAAATCGACGCGTTCAAACATACGGACAGACGGACGGACGGACGGACGGACGGACGGACGGACAGACGGACATGGCTAGATCAACTTTTCTCGTCACCCTGATCAAGAATATATATACTTTATGGGGTCTGCCACGCCTCCTTCTGCCTGTTACATACTTTTAACAAAACCATTATACCCTGATTTCCCATTTTCAATGGGTTCAGGGTATAAAAAAGTAAGAAAGCTGTAGTCGAGACTGCTCGACTACGAAATCCCATGAGCCCTTCTTCGAACGATTCATATTCCAAGAATGCTTCGTTTCGATTCTCCACGCGTAAGAAACTATACATGCAAAAACACGACCACACATATACGCTGATCTATGCTTGTACGCCTGTATGTGTGTAAGCATTGCAGGCGGCTTGCTGTCTCGCTGCTTTGCTGCTGCGTCGCATGGGTTTTGATGAGAAAACTTTGATGATTAATAATTCTCTTTCTAGATGGACAATCGTATTGATATCTTCAGGTTATGATATTCATATCTATATGCTAAACCAAACTGCATGTCTCTAGTATTTTAAATGAATTTTTTACACATTTGGGGGTGGTGGGCGAAATGGGGATCGGAATCCAAAATCTGATAAAAATCGAAATTGTATTAAATTAGTATCTATATATATGCAGAAGACTTGGAGACTCTAACTCTAAAGATGAATTAGCTAGAATTTTATAGCAGGCTCCCGATAAATTCGTTTATCGATAACTTTGCAAATATACGAGTTATCGAATTTCTGAAACAAACTCGTACTGCGCGCGCAATATACAGACCTAACACAAAAAGAATGAACTCTCTAGCTTTTGTATCTTCGGAAATCGACGCGTTCAAACATACGGACAGACAGACGGACAGACGGACATGGCTATATCAACTTTTCTGTCTGCCACGCCTCCTTCTGCCTGTTACATACTTTTAACAAAATCATTATACCCTGATTTCCCATTTTTAATGGGCTCAGGGTATAAAAACTACGGAGTAGCGTAGCATTTTTAAACGCTGCTTTTAACAAGCTTCCTCACACTAAGCAACCCATCCTTTATGCACATTTAGTGTAATCGTCAAAAAATCATTGTCTGCTAAGAACTAGTTGACACAGCTACAAAGAAATATATTGGACGAACCCATGGAATCGGATTGCTTTGATCAAGTTGGAAATGGAATTTTAATATAAAGGATGAATGCCTGGAGTCGAATGATGTGAATCAAGTCGATTATTCTCATTATGCTACTCGATGGAACAATAATATTGGAAACCTTAAATGTGCTTGATAGGGAACTATAATACTGGAAACGAATATGCTTGATAACGGATTATCTTCAAATCGCTTGCTATGTGAACAAATGCACCCTGATTTGCGAGACGCAAATTTTTCAACGGGAAGGAGTTAAGGATGCGTAGTACGCTGGATTCCCTTATCTCGTACTGCGCGCGCAATATACAGACCTAACACAAAAAGAATGAACTCTCTAGCTTTTGTATCTTCGGAAATCGACGCGTTCAAACATACGGACAGACAGACGGACAGACGGACATGGCTATATCAACTTTTCTGTCTGCCACGCCTCCTTCTGCCTGTTACATACTTTTAACAAAATCATTATACCCTGATTTCCCATTTTTAATGGGCTCAGGGTATAAAAACTACGGAGTAGCGTAGCATTTTTAAACGCTGCTTTTAACAAGCTTCCTCACACTAAGCAACCCATCCTTTATGCACATTTAGTGTAATCGTCAAAAAATCATTGTCTGCTAAGAACTAGTTGACACAGCTACAAAGAAATATATTGGACGAACCCATGGAATCGGATTGCTTTGATCAAGTTGGAAATGGAATTTTAATATAAAGGATGAATGCCTGGAGTCGAATGATGTGAATCAAGTCGATTATTCTCATTATGCTACTCGATGGAACAATAATATTGGAAACCTTAAATGTGCTTGATAGGGAACTATAATACTGGAAACGAATATGCTTGATAACGGATTATCTTCAAATCGCTTGCTATGTGAACAAATGCACCCTGATTTGCGAGACGCAAATTTTTCAACGGGAAGGAGTTAAGGATGCGTAGTACGCTGGATTCCCTTATCAGACATTCGACAGGAGAACACAACCTAAGGGCGGCACAGAGCTTAGAACTATTGTTCCTAAAATATACAAAATTATGTTAAACTAGAAAACCCGGCAAACTCCGTTTCGCCACCAGATGGATTCGTTTTTTGTAACATTCCGTTTGTGGATTAAAAGATGAAGATAATTTTTTTTTTTTTTTTTTTATACTTTGTTCCCGAAGGGGAAAAAGTATATTGGGTTTGTGCAATGTCCGTCTTGCTGTCCGTCCGTCTGTCCGTCTGTCCGTCTGTCCGTCTGTCCGTATGAACGCAATATTTTTCGGCGCTATTAGAGCTAGAGACTTGAAATTTTAAACATATACTCATATATGTTCCCGAATTATAAAGTGTAAAAATTTTCCCGATCCGCCCACTAGGGGCGTGGCAAATCGGAAAACTCTTCCGCCCATAGTTAAGTTATCATACTAGATGATGAGCTAGAGAGTTGCAATTTGAAATGTATACTCGGGGTGACAACCCAAGTTCAAAAAGCTATGGCGGATATATCTACGCCCATTGGGGGCGTGGCAAATCGGGAAATACGTATCTTCTACACCGTTAAAGCTAGAACGCTGAAATTTTGCATGTGAGTTAATGTTATGATTCTAAGAAGATCGATCAAAAAAGTTTTATGTCTACGCCCATTGGGGGCGTGGCAAATCGGACCTGAATATATAGTGATTTTTCAAATTGTGCTATATTTTGGACACTATTGACACTAGAGACTTGAAATTTTGCATGTATACTCGGGTTGACAACCCAAGACTAATAAGCTATGGTAGATATATCTACGCCCACAGGGGGCGTGGCAAACCGCAAAAGTTTATATCTCCTACAGTTTTAGAGCTAGAAGCTTGAAAATTGGATGGTTGAGTTACTAATGTTCTCCTCTATCGATCCCCCAAAAATAATTTTTCAGCCTCTTTGGGGGCGTGGCATATCGAAAAATACCCTGTAATTTTCGCATTTTTGGAATGTAAGCAACCAAATTTTGCAGGCATGTTAGCCTCGGCCCTTTCTAAGAACTGGCAAAAAATTATGCGTCTACGCCCCCTGGGGGCGTGGCAAATCGGCAAAGAAGTTTGTTGTGGCCAACTGCATAATTCATGCATACAATAGCTTAGTAGCAATTGCTAAGATGGCAAAAAGCATTTTAACATAAATATAATAATATTAATAAATTTAAAAAATAAAATTCATAAGTTTTTGATTAATAAATAAAAAGTTTCCAGCGGGATTCGAACCTGGGTCTTTTGAAAACAACATGTAATCGTTAGCTAAACCTAAATAAATTCACAGCTGATCAGCTGACCAGCTGATCAGCAGCTTGTGACGTCACAAAACAATACAATCGCAATTCTTGCAATATGTATACACTTTTGGATGTGTATACACGTACACATGCATACATACATATATGCATGCATAGAAAAACTGCCTGCCACACAGCGTCGCAAATCGGAAAGCATAAAGCAGTTTTAGTTTTTACTTAAATGCACAATTCATATGCGTATGTTTATAAATGATTATCAATTGGCAGCAAGCATTTTATAATAAATATACAAATATTAAAAAAATAAAAAATTAATAATTTTTGAAAAAAAGTTTTCTGCGGGATTCGAACCCATGCACCTAAGTATAGCTTGCATAGCGCTTACCACCAGCGCCACTGCCCTGACTTGGGTTTCGTTAACTAAAACCAAATAAGGTATTGCTAGAGCGCCTTTTGACAAAACTAAAGTAACGATCGAAAAATTCTTAATTCAGTCACAATTCTTAGAATACTCTGGCATCCAAGCTTTTGTATGTATACATAGAAAGTTGTGTGTATACTCGTATAGTGTGTACATGTGTAAATCTGTATGCATGTGTAGGAAAAACGTTTGTTGCTTGCCATGTACGTTTTCTAATTGCCGAAATATTTCGTTAATTAAATGTTTATTAAAAATAAGATGCACCTATGGGAACAAAGTATATCGCTGTTAGTTGCGCCTAACTGCAACGTTCTTACTTGTTTATATTTGAAAAAGAGAAACTGTATTTCATTTCACAACAGTAATGAATTCATTTTGATTACAAAAATGAAATTTAGTTGAACTTCTCTGAAAGTGAATCCAAAATCAAAGCGTGTCCGCAAATTAATCCTTTTCATTGAAGTGCTCGTTGGTAAACCACATTTTTTGTTTTTTGTCTGACGTTAACACAAACAAAGAGTATGGTTTCCCAACTCGTGAACACGCAACGTATAGCTGCCCATGTGAAAAACAATGATTTTCTAAATTTATCCCGCAAACACTAAGCGATTGGCCTTGCGACTTGTTAATTGTCATTGCGAATCCAAGGCGAACCGGAAATTGCAAACGTTTGAATTCAAACGGAAGATCAGTCGGAATCATTGGAATTCGAGGAGTACATACATTTTCACCTGCGTACTTTCCGTTAATAATGGTTGCCTCAATCAAATTCGGCATAAGTCTTTTCACCGCAAACCGAGTACCGTTGCAAAGTCGCGGTGGATTCAAATTACGCAATATCATAATAAGTGAACCAACTTTGAGTTGTAAGTTATGTGGTGGAAATCCTGGTAACTCCAGAGAGTTCAAAAACTCCGTTGGATAATTTACTACATCATCGGGATTTGTTATGGAATCAACGGATTTATATGTCACCAAATAGCCATCGATTTTTGATTGAATGGTGAAATTCAATGCGTGTACATCATTATTCTTTGCGGCGAGAATTGCTCGTTGACTTAACCAAGCATAATTCTGATAATTCTCACTAATGTTTGGGAAAACATTTTCAATAAGAGCTAATTGAGAGTCTACAAATCGGCAAAAGTCGTTGGTAAGAGTAATTAATCCAGTTGTCGCATCAACTGGGACTTTTCCATTTCCAACAGCTAACAATTGCTTGGAAAATAGTGCAGCACTTTGATCATTTTGAAGTTGAACTCTCATATTATTGGTTAGCGATAATATTTTTACGTTATTCCACAAAAGTGATGCCTTCAGGCAAGCATTCAATTCATCTGCAGGCGTTCCACGGGGTATTACTGGCAACGTCTGCCTGAAATCGCCTGCCAACAAAATCATCAAATTGCCAAAGATGTTATTATTTCGCCGAAGATCCTTCAGTGTGAAGTTAAGTGCTTCAAGTGATTTCTTATGTGCCATTGTGCATTCATCCCAAACAATGAGCTTAAATTGCTTCAACAATTTTCCCATTGCACTGGATCGGGAAATATTACATGTTGGAGTATCAATTGTGTTTAAATTGAGTGGCAACTTAAGTGCAGAATGTGCAGTACGACCGCCATCTAGAAGAGTCGCCGCAATTCCAAATGATGCTAACGCCAAAGCTATGTCACATCTTGAGCGAATAGTGGCCAAAATCAATGAAATGATAAATGTTTTCCCTGTTCCTCCAGGTGCGTCCAGGAAGAATAGACCACCAGTATTATTGTCCATCGCTTGCATTAATGTTTCGTATACATGTTTTTGCTGTTCATTCAGCAACGGCACATTTTTTTGAACGAATTCTTGCAATGTATCAACATTGTATTGCAGCTCTCGATCAACATTGTATTGCAGGGAACGATGGATATCCAGTTTATCGTCGACGTTCAAAAGAAGATAATGGTCGAACTATCAAAGTTAAAGTTAAAAATCAAGAGATTGAGATCGGAAATGATTTCATTGTACCATATTGCCCGCTGCTATCACGAATTTTCGAAGCACATGTGAATGTTGAGAGTTGTCATTCGGCCAAGTCAGTTAAATATTTGTGCAAGTACGTTACAAAAGGCAGCGACATGGCTGTGTTTGGTATTGCGTCGGAAAATGCCAATGACGAAATCAGTAACTTCCAAATAGGCAGATACGTCAGTACTAATGAAGCTCTGTGGCGATTATTCTCAATAATTGCAGCAACATCATCAACGATGGGTGCATTAAATCGTCGCACATGTTCACCTGTTGGGGTCCGATCTGCTCTTATGACAAATTTGTGTGTATCCGATGGCATTCGTTCCAATGCTGTTTTGAACATATTAACCACAGCGTTATTAGGGTGTAAAAATGCTTGCAACTGTTCAATAATTCGTCTCTTTAACTGTTGTGTTCCCTGCATATTGCATCGCACATTCAGCTGATCCACCATTGACGAAATGAAATATATTTGCAGAAACTGATGCGGTTCATCTGGTGTTGGCACCATTGAACCATGCAAATGATATATTTGTCCTTGTATCTGTGATGGCACACAATTAAGATAGAATAATTACATGTTGCAATTGATTGTGTTGGTGTGATTGATTAGTGTGAGTGATTGGTTGTGTGTGTTGTATCTATTACATTGCAAGTTGGGTTGAAACCGCCTTCTCGAATGAGATTCGCTCCAAAAGAAGTCATGCGGAAGCAGTTATTGTATTCAAGGATACGTTGAAGAAAATGGTTGGAATCGGGATCAGTGCCTTTGAACAATTGTTTCAGTGGCTGTGGTGGTGTAAGTAATGGATCCAGTTTGACTTTTCCTCTTGCGCAGCACAATCCAGCCGTTTCTGTTTTGAACTTTAAGGCATTGCAATATCGGCATACAGTTGTCATTGGTCCAATTTTTAAATTGTCATCATCACTGTAGTTCGCAGTGGGATCATATTGGAATGCCAAGCGATTGTATGATGCCAATGATCTTCGTGTGCTCACGCGTTGTCTCAATCGGTTATTTTCTCTTATTATATTTAGTCTTTCTTCGCTTAAGTTCTGTAAATACACTTGTTGCTGTCTTGCATGTCTAGTATGGCGGCCGATGTTTGACCGTCCTGCTTTCGGCATTTTTGACTATGGAGAGTCTGGTGAATTTAACCTTAAATGCACGATCCGCATAATTTACACAGTTCAACTTACCACATTAAGAACAAATACCTGCTGTTGAAACTGAATAAAAATTTTCACAATGCACGTGATTAATTTAATGCTTCCAAACGAACTGTTAGGAAACGAATAACTTTAATCTCAAATACCCAATTTCACAGTACCGATTTTACGTAAGCGTCATAGTGAACTAAGCGTTTGAAAAAACATAATGAAATGAAATTATCTGAACAGAGTGTTATGAGCTGAATTTGTGCCATCTGGAAGGGAAGTCCAACTTATTTTTATGTTTTTCTTATCTATTAACCTCATGGATCCCGAGAACTTTCTAACAAATGCAAAACCGTGGAAATCGGTTCGTGCGTTTGGAGTTAATCATCATCAAATCGGAAAACCCGACATATTTTTATACCCTGAGCCCATTGAAAATGGGAAATCAGGGATAATAGTTTTGTTAAATGTATGTAACAGGCAGAAGGAGGCGTGGCAAAACCCATAAAGTATATATATTCTTGATCAGGATGACGAGAAAAGTTGATATAGCCATGTCCGTCTGTCCGTCTGTCCGTCCGTCCGTATGTCCGTCTGTCTGTCTGTCCGTATGTTTGAACGCGTCGATTTCCGAAGATACAAAAGCTAGAGAGTTCATTCTTTTTGTGTTAGGTCCGTATATTGCGCGCGCAGTACGAGTTTGTTTCAGAAATTCGATAACTTGTATATTTGCAAAGTTATCGATAAACGAATTTATTGGGAACCAGTTATAAGACTCTAGCTAATTCATCTTTAGAGTTAGAGTGTCCAAGTCTTTTGCATATATATAGATACTAATTTAATACAATTTCAGTTTTTGTCAGATGTTGGATTCTGGTCCCCAATTCGCCCCACCACCCCCAAATGTGAAAAAAATGCATTTCAAATACTAGAGACATGCAGTTTGGTTTAGCATATAGATATGAATATCATAATCATAATCTGAAGATATCAATACGATTGTCCATCTAGAAACAGAATTATAATCATCATCAAAGTTTTCTCATCAAAACCCATGTGCCGCGGCAACAAAGGCAGCGAGACAGCAAGCCGCCTGCTTTGCTCACACACATACATGCTTACAAGCGTGTGTGTGCTCGTGTTTTTGCATGTATAGTTTCTTACGCGTGGAGAATCGAAACGAAGCATTCTTGGAATCTTATTCGTTCGAAGAAGGGCTCAGGGGATTTGGTAGTCGAGCAGTCTCGACTACAGCTTTCTTACTTGTTATACATATATAAGATATGTTATTTCATTGAATCCAAGAGTATTTGTCTACGCGATAATATAACTCAGCGCACCTATATATATATATATATATCGAATATTGGGCGTGTGCCGCCTACCTCAACTTTGAATTAAGTGAACGATTTTGGGTTCGAATTGCAGGAGAGGTCAATTATTTTTATTACCTGTTGATCTGTTATCATTTGTTCTTTAATATTTAGTACCTGATTTGACCCTATATGCAAAAAAGGGACAAGTTGTTCAAATGATTGCGCAAATTCAGGTCACATATAACCCTTTTAAAGAAATGCCTAGATATACAGGTAAAATTACCCTTTTATGCAAAAATATGCATTCGTTATGTAGACATATTTTCCACTAAAGAACAAAAATATACATGTATTATGTTTTATTAATATTCGAGACCCATGCACGAAACATGCAAATGCCCCAGACAGAGCATTCATTCTAATGCCTATACAAGTGATTGTGATTATCACATCACAAACTTACACATATGTATGTGTGTGTGTAGACTCACAACAGCTACCACACAGCAATCACTGGGAAATTAAAATTGCTACATGCAGCAAGTGTATCGCACACAGGCACATAAATGCCTACACATATAGCAAGGAAGTGTAAATATGTATGTGAATGTGTGTGCGTATGCTAGCTCAAAGCAGCTACCCAACCGAACGAACATCAACTGCTGCTGGGGGTTCTAAAAGTGCTCTACAGGCGGCAGCAAGAATATTGCACACAAGCACATAAATGCTTACACATATAGCGAGGAAGTGTAAATGTGTGTGTGTATGGTCATCGGGAAATAATATTCGTTATGCACATCAACACTTTCATACCCTTTCCACAAATAATCATAAAAACGCTAACATTTTGCATGAGCATGGCAAAGCAGTTTGAGAATTCGGTATACTCTTCGCTCAGAAGGGAACCAATGGGATCGCGACTCGCGAGTCGAGAAGAAATTTCAATTTTTGTGAGCTGCTTGCTGTTTGTGCCAGCATACATATATTTTTGTGAGAAGAGAGCAGAGTGTAAAAAGCATGGGGCAGAAAGAGAAAGAGAGCAAGGGAAAGAGCGGCTCATCTCAGGCATTTTTGGAAAATCGACCGTCACCGTCGAGCGCTCGAAGCGGAATGATTTTGCCATCAGCAATTTTTCTCTCCCGACCCTAAAAGTGAAAACCCGAGCAAATACGAAGCTAGAGGGGTTCTAAAGTCAAAAAATAAGTGTGCACATTAATTTGTACCAGTTGTCCAGTCTATGTGTTGTATGGTTAGTGGTGTAACTTAACAGCTACGAATTCAAATGCTGGCTGCGAAGATTTAAATGATAAGACAAGATAGATTGTACATTGCAGTCATTGCAAATATAGTATAGCTGCCAGTTGATCACATAACCAATTGTGCTTGAAATATTTTAGTAATAGATTTGAGAGTTCTGTGAAGTTTCAGAAAACAAAATGTTCAATCATTATTAGAAACGGTTTTTGTATAACCTTGCTTTCGATATTGGCGAAACTAAATATACCATTCTGATTGACGAATCAACGTATATACATTAAGAAGGAATGCTGTCGTGACTATAAGTTGCCAAAAAAAAAAAAAAAAAAAAAAAAAAAAACGCGTGCTCTGCTAACCGCACAGTTATGGCCAAGGTGGGTTGGTCTATATTTTGGACGCCTATAACTCCATTTCTAGATGCGTTTTTATTCGAATTAGGGCGAATGTTAGGGTGTAACAATCTGCGTATCCATAATATGCATCTAAATATACAAATTTGAAGTCTTAGCTGAAACGGTGTAGAAGTTATGCTCAAAAAACGTAACGTAAACAAATTTTCAATTTTGTATCAATAATTTGGAAATGGGATGAGTTAACGAAAAAAAAAAAATACAAAATAAACTCGTACTGCGTAACTAACATAGGAGTATTCATGTGAAATTTATTAAAATATAATTGGCACTATAGAAAAATGCGATACAAATAATAATTGTCACGAATAAGACGAAAAACTGGACTATTCGTAAAAAAAAACCTTAAAATAAGGCAAAAAAACTTCAGCTTTTTTGTCAGATTTTTTTCTCAAAATTTCAGCTTTTTTTAAAGTAAGTTCCCACTAAAAACAGCTTTTTTGCTCAACAAAAATTGGCAACACTGGTATGAACGCAATATTTTTCGGCGCTATTAGAGCTAGAGACTTGAAATTTTAAACATATACTCATATGTATATGCCCCGAATTATAAAGTGTAAAAACTCTTCCGCCCATAGTTAAGTTATCATACTAGATGATGAGCTAGAGAGTTGCAATTTGAAATGTATACTCGGGGTGACAACCCAAGTTCAAAAAGCTATGGCGGATATATCTACGCCCATTGGGGGCGTGGTGTATCGAAAAATACCCTGTAATTTTTGCATTTTTGGAACGTAAGCAACCAAATTTTGCAGTCATGTTAGCCTCGGCCCTTTCTAAGAACTGGCCAAAAATTATGTGTCTACGCCCACTGGGGGCGTGGCAAATCGGCAAAGAAGTTTGTTGTGGCCAACTGCATTATTCATGCATATAATAGCTTAGTGGCAATTGCTAAGATGGCAAAATGCATTTTAACATAAATATAATAAAATTAATGAATTTAAAAAATAAAATTTATAAGTTTTCGATTAATAAATAAAAAGTTTCCAGCGGGATTTGAATCCAGGTCTTTTGAAAACAACATGTAATCGATAGCTAAACCTAAATAAATTCACAGCTGATCAGCTGACCAGCTGATCAGCACCTTGTGACAAAAAAAAACAATACAATCGCACTTCTTGCAATATGTATACACAATTGGATGTGCATACACAAATACAAACATATGTGTACATACATACATACATATGCATGCTTGCCAAGCAAGCAGCGTTGCAAATCGGAAAAGTGGTTTTAGTTTTTGCTTAAATGCACAATTCATATGCGTATGTTTATAAATTATTATCAATTGGCAGCAATCATTTTATAATAAATATAAAAATATAAAAAAAAATAAAAAATAATAATTTTTGAAAAAAAAAAGTTTTCTGCGGGGTTCGAACCCACGCACCCAAGTATAGCTTGCATACCGCTTACCACCAACACCACTGCCCTGATATGAGTTAACTAAAACCAAATAAGACATTGCTAGAACGCCTTTTGACAAAACTAAAGTAACGATCGAAAAATTCCCAATTCAGTCACAATTCTTAGAATAGTCTGGCATGCAAACTTTTGTATGCATACATAGAAAATTGTGTGTATACTCGTATAGTGTGTACATGTGTATGTGTAGAAAAACGTTTGTTGCTTGCCATGTACGTTTTCTAATTGCCGAAATATTTCGTTAATTAAATGTTTATTAAATAAATAAGATGCACCTATGGGAACAAAGTATATCGCAGTTAGTTGCGCCTAACTGCAACGTTCTTACTTGTTTAAATTTTTGAAGTAGAGCAATATTTTGCAGTTTTATTTTTGTTTCGTGACTTCGAGAAGGCCTTTGAAAAAATTGATAATTGTTAGATTCGCATGTACATATATTTGTGCATTTATGTATGTATGTACATATGTATGTAAGTATATATATAGTATGTACATATATAGTTGTTGCATTAGTTATTCTTCTTGAATTTCGAATGATGTTCATAAGCTATTGACCGGCATTTATTATTCAGTTATGCAATTTCAATGAATTATTTGTATGCGCTTTTTTCCTATTTTCATTTATTGTATATTTATAAAATTTAATTTTCTTTAAGTTTGCTCTTTAAATTTGTTGTTAGTCTGGGGCTAGTATGTGTAGTAAGCAGGATGTGATTGAGTTAGCTTTTCACTTTCCACTTTCCAATTTTCGCTTTTTTTACGATTTTCTTTTTCTACATCTTTGTTTTTATCATGTTGATCACAGTTTTTACAATTCTAATGATATACAAATGTGTGTATGTGTATGTGTATGTATATGTGTATGAGTGGCTAACAAAATATTTGTGAATTGTTTTCTTTTTTGATACCTTCAATTTGTTTGTCTTACAAAATTAGCACTAAATATACTGTTATTTATATATGCACAAGTGTATGTGTTTGTGTGTTTGTGTTTGTACGCCTAATATACTCGAAAGCCCCGCCTACAATTTGCATCTACAGCTGTGTTCATAAAAATAGTAGTGCTGCACACAAACACAAATCGTAAACCATGGAAAATATGCACTTACATTTAGCTTAGAATAGGTCCAATTAGAATAATTTGAGAAGTGAATATTATGTTTTATCGATCAATTTTGTTCACCAACATTCAGCTATTGATTGCACAATTATTTTCATGAACACACATTTGTAGCTGCACATACATACATATATGTAGCTATTCCATACATACTTATAATTAATAATACTTTTTTCGTGATTTACTTTTGCAAATGTTACAGAAAGTTTCTCTCGTCTATATGTAAAAAGCTGCCAGTTTTTTTTTTCTTTTTTTTTTTTTTTTTTTTTTCTTTCCCACGCACAATTAAATAATATTATATATTTTTTTCAAAATTTTGTTTAATTAATTTGTTACTTTATTTATCTGCTAGTTTTTTTTATTATTTCATTTTGTAATACAAAATATGTTGATTCAAGTTGTAGTTGCATCATCGTCATCTTCTTTTACTGTCATCTGAATATCTAGAAAAGAAGGCATGGCATCCCCAGCAAGCATTTGTTTTAACAGAAATCGTCTTGAGGAGTCTTTTTTGAGTCCCCTTGATGATTAAAAAATGATTAATCTCATGCGCGATCGAAAGAAGACTCATAAATGACTCTTCCATATGCTCAAAATATGATTGGTTGAGAATACAAAAGCAAAATGTAATGCGATCGCCAATTGAGCATGCAGATGATTAGAATATGATTATTGCACTGTTGCTATGCAAACATATTCTGCTCTCTGGAATGATCCAACCGCTGTTGTTATCTAACGGATCTTAACTAAACGGTACTATTTAATGAGCACATGTCGAAACGTGCAAATTTTGTCATTTTTAAAGGTGCAATCGCGAAGTGCAATCTGTCGTGAAGTGTGAGCTGTGCACTATGGGTAAAAAATTTTTTTTGGCATTTATTCAAAAAAAATTTTGTTTACAATTTAAAATTTTCTTTGATTTATTAAATATATATACTTCAACTAGATTAAAAAGTATTTTTTTTTTAATTTACGGACTACCATTAATATTTTACACATACTCAAAGACACGGCCGTGTCTAAAAAATATTAAAATATTAAAAACTAAACCGAGTGCAGAAAGGTGCTACATTGTGACGGTTATAAAAAGTATGTATTCTTTTAAAAAACTTGTGTAATATAATAACATTTCTCGTTTTATTCCTTTTAGATATTACTTATGCAAATGATTGACTGGCAAAACGGAGGCGTCTAAATTAAGTTATATTTAAGTTATATATATATATATATATATATATATATATATATATATATATATATATATATATATTTGATGAATTTACTTTTTTGATATTTTTGTATATTTTGTAATGTAAAAATTAGTATTAATATGCAAATAAAAAACTAAAATTTAATGAATTTAAAAATAAAATTATTTTTTCATTGCCCACTCGAGAAAGAGTCTTATACGATTAAATTATGACTCGAAAAACAGTCAAAACTGATTGAAAGATGACTCGAGGAAGACTCTTTTATGATTAAATGATGACTCGAAAAAGCGTCATAAATGATTAAAAAGACGAGGCATAAGCGACTCATCAGGAAGAGTCGCGGCTAGGGTACCATTTTCTCCCGACGAGGGAGTCATTTATGATCAGAAAATGAGCGCACATATGACTATTTTCGATCAGTGCGCGACTAATAAAAGACTCATTTATACTCTGTTAACATCAAAAATGCTTGCAGGGTCGTCACATATACCCAGCAAACATTTGCGATCATAAGCGAGTCGTTTTTGAGTCCTCTTTCTGATTAAAATAAGCATAAATGAGCTCATTTTCGGATCATAAATGACTCCCCCGTCGGGAGAAAAAAATACTCTAGCCGCGACTCTTCTAGATGCGTCGCTTATGACCCATTTTTATAATCAAATTCGAGTCATATTCGAGTCATATTTCGTATCATACGCGACTCTTTTTCGAGTCTTAATTTCAACCACACGCGACTCTTTGCTGATTCGTTTTTTTATTATTACCAAAAACAAGTAATATTTTATTTAAATTAAATTCATTAAATATTTTTATTAATAATAAAATAAACTAAAAAATAAAAAGAACACGTATAACTTTGAACTATCATTATTATCTTTTGATTAACTATTTTATTTTTCTCGCTTCCCATTTTGATTTATTTAATTTATTTCAATAATGTTTCTGCGTTGAACTTTACATTGAATTTGTACGAATAAGAGTGATCGAGAAATGCACTAGCCCCGAGCTTTAAGAATTTGGAGACAAGAGAAACTAATGAATCCCATAAGAAACCCAAATTGGCATCTTCTTTCTTTTAAATTAATGTTTTTCTAGAAATATATATTTTTTTTCCTATATTCGAAATGGGATTTGAACCCAGGTCCGTTGTTTCTCAAGTCTCCCAGGCCACAAGCCTACCCACCGAGCCACATCCGGCTCTAGCATCTTCTTGAAAATGCAGAGTATTAGTGCAGAGCAGAAGTGAAAACAATCACTTTTCAATCCCCCGCATGCTCAATTGGCGATTGCTTTACCTTTTTTTGCTGTACTTCAAATAAATCACTTTTTGATCATACAGGCGAGTCATTTTTGACTCTTCCTAAAATCGCGCATATGATCAATCATTTTTTGATCTGCCCGGGGACTCAAAAGCGACTCGTCAAATTCATTTCTTACAAAACAGTCTTCCAAATGCTAGGTGGGTAAACACATATATATATTTGTGTATGTGTGTGTGTCTGTGTGTGTGTGTGTGACTCTTTGACTCATCTTTTACTTGGTAAAATGTTTATTCAAAATTCCACTACAAATACAATTAATTTACTTCTACACGCTGATAAAGCAATAAAAGAAATAAGTTAAAAGAAAATAAAAAAAAAAAAAAATTTAACAAAATCCTAAAAATTACACATTTTATGTTATAACAATTCAACAGCTATTAAGACGGTATTTGCTATTCATATATATATATTCCTCTTTCCTTTCTTGTATCCTTATATTTAACGTGTTTCTTATAAAGCGCTTGAAATTTTGGTAGACGATTTTATTTTTTCTTCTTCAAAACGTGGCCTGGTGGGTTCAACTTTCAGACAGTTGTAGGGGGTTAGGGCAGTTAGGGCGTAACTGTTAATCAGTGTGTATAGAAAAACAGTTGAACAATTGTTAGATTAGATATACATATGCATGCTTGTCTATGTAACTAGGCTGTTTATTTATGTTAATTATTTTTATTTTTGTAGTTGATTGTAGGAATTTCTGCAGTAATCTGCTTAAACATTCTATTTATTTTATTATAAAATTAAAAAATTAATTATTTGTATTACATAAAAAAAAACATTGTGGTCAATCCAGCTGCTCTTTCTAACTTTCTAATTAATTATTTTAACATTTATTGACTTTGATATTCTACTCCGTTTTACCGCAGGACGGTATCAACTTGTTATTCGTTTGTTTTATTTATTTATTTATTTTTTGGGCTGGGGCTCTGCTTCCGTTTCAGTTTCTGTTACTGGTTCCGTTTCTGTTTACCGTTACCGTTTGTGTTTCCGTTTCCCTTTCCGTTTGTTGAACTATACGTCTGTTGCCCTGACCCCGCGTTCCGTTCCCTTCGTTGTACTTTGCCACATTTCTATCTAAGCGTCATTTCAATTAAATATCTTAATTATCTTTCATGCAGCTATTTTTTCTTATAGTTAACTTTAGTCGGCCTGTTCAATAAATGTTTGTTATTGTTTTTCTTTTGTTTGTTTGCTTTTAACTTTTTTTTTTAGCAATGTTGAATTTTATTTGATTTACTTCTGGTTTCATTTGTTTTATTTTATTTGTAATATATATATATATATTTTTTTTCTTTGCAAAATTCGCTTAATGCTGATCTTTTATATTTACTTTTTTGTTTTTATCTAGGTTTTGTATTTAGTTTAAGTTGTTTTCAGTTTTTAATTTAATTTAAGTAAATGTACATTACAATTACAATTCTTGTTAATTACAGGAGACGACAAGGCTTGGGAAGGGATCGAGGCATTTGGTTCGAGTGGAATAGAGTAGGGTTAGGGTGTTTGTTAGACTTGTGTGAGTTTGTTTTTGTTTCTATTCTCAAAAAAAAAAAAAAGGAAGCTTATCATTTTCATGAATCACGAATCATGATTCTGTTTATCAAAGAATGCATTTTATATATAAAACTTGTATATGTATATGTATTTATATACAAATACGTATACATATGCATACAACATAACTATGCTTGTGTGTGGGTGTGTGTGTGTCTCTGTGTGTTTGGGGTATGTATATCAATATATGCACGTCGTGCCTTCAAAGTATGCACTAGGGATTTACAATTACTATATGTTATATAGAAAGAGCTTTCGATAAATTACAACTACAGCACACAAATGTACAAGATGTGTGTATCAGAAGTGGTTTAGCAGTAAGTATGTTTGCACTCTCTCTCTGTATCTGTTTATCTCTCTATCTCTGTATCTCTCTATCTCTGTCTCTCTCTCTCTGTCTCTCTCTCTCACTCTCTCTCTCACTCTCTCTCTCTCTCACTCTCTCTCTCTCTCTCTCTATATAGTTATAGGTATAGTAAAAAAACTGATTATTACAAAATCAACAATCTGTTTGCCTAATATAGCAGCTAATACAAAATTACAATTGCAATTTATAATAATAATGATAATAATAATAATAATTATAATATTAATATAATAAAAATATAATATTATATTTGTATAAAATAATAATTATCAAAAAAAACTGATCATAATATATAAGTATTCTGTATACAATATGTATTTCATGTGGCTGAAATTTGGATTTTGCCTCTGTGTGTGTGTGTGTGTGTGCGTGTGTGTGTGTGTGCGTGTGTGTGTGTGCGTGTGTGTGCGTGTGTGTGTGTGCGTGTGTGCGTGTGTGTGTGTGCGTGTGTGTGTGTGTGCGTGTGTGTGTGGTTCTGAGTGTATGTTAAAGCCCTACTCAGAGTCCTGTTCCCGCTCATCGAAGCCTGCCAGATCGACCGTTTGCAGCATGCCCCGCGAATAGGCATACTCGATCAGCGCCAAATGGCAGAACACATATTGATCTGGCATTTGTATGGAGTAGGCGCGCTGCGAACGTATCTTTTCCACTGTGCCGCGTATGTCCGCAGTGCCCACATCCTCCAGACGTGATATGCAGATGTCCAGCGTAATGAAGGTGCCTGCAAAGATTCGCATTAGCAATTGCAATTGCAATTCATTATTTCTATTGGCATTTACCGGTGCGTCCAATGCCAGCGCTGCAGTGCACCACGATTGGCGGGCCGCGCGCATGGCCAGCCCAGGTGTCGCCGAGGGCGCGCACCAGCTGCGCCTGCTTGTCCCGCACCTTTTGCAAGAAGTTCAGCATGGCCATCGCAGAGCTAGGCACACCATAGTCCGGCCAGCTGGTGAACTGCCAATGTGACACGTTGCGAATTCCGTCAGTCTAGAGACAAACAGAGAAGCAGAG